>JANSTV010129149.1:0-17738 GCA_027564135.1 Lestremia cinerea
AACGGTCTTGGAGAAGATTCGACCCATCGACTACAAGCTGCGTTATCAAATTGACAAGTTGGTCAAAACGGCAATAACCGGCACAACGAGCACTTTGGATCCAATTAATTTCAAGGTAATTCTCCTTCAGTCGCTAACCTCCAGAAAGCACCCGTTAACTCCGAGATTTTCTCCAGCCAAATCTGAGCGCCTTGACCACACAACTACAAGGTGCCGCTGACGAAAGCAGTGACGAATCCGAATCAGATGCTGAGCTCACACACGAAAAATCCAAGAAGAAGCCATCCAAGACTGGTGGGTCTGGTGTGTACGTTCCACCGAAATTGAGTGCCGTGCATTACGATGGCGAAGACAGCAAGGCGGAGCGTAATCGAAAGCAAGTCGAACGGGCCAGGAAGCGTGCTTTGAATTCGACCATCATACAGGATTTGAAGGACGAATATTTGGACACACCGATGGAAATTGCCGAAGGCTCACGAGCCCAACAAGTTTTCACCAAGGCTCAGAAGGAGAAGCAAGAATATGAAGAAGCGTATCTTACTCGGTTACCTGTCACCAAAGCAGAGAAGCACCGACAGCGGAAACTCACAACAATAGGTACGTCTCGGCTTGGCGCGCTGCATCCTTGCCAAATACTAATCCCATTCGTTTCTCTCTTCCAGGCACGCTCGGCGAGGAAATCACGAGCTTCGGCAATTTGAGCGCTCTGGATGCCAACTACTCCGGATCGAGCACCAAACGCAAGCACAAGGGCAAGAAGCGAGTCGCCGGCAAGAAACGAAAATTCAATTAAACTCTTTGATTCTTTTGATTTATTTCTTTTTACCCCTTTCGGGAATATCATTTAATAATTTTTTCTCTTTTCAAATATTTTCTGTTTCGCTTCTCTTTATGAAATTTATGGTTACGTTTATGTTATTCAGAAAATGAATGATATTTTTTTTATGAAATATTTTGTGCCAAAATGATTTGTTGAAAATAACAAAGAAATAATTTTGAGTTGATTTTATGTTTTTCGTTTTTGTTTTCGCTCATTTGATTTTCTTCCAGATGTTGATTTTTGGTTTAGACAGTTTTGTAACATTTACCTTGTCGCCAAGCACCATTCATTGCATGAACCATAGAAGCACACAATTTGTATACAAATTTGATTTACAGAGCCAATAGTTCCCAAGCGGTGAACTATGCAAAGATCAAAACAACATTTAGCCTTCAAACACAATGCAGATATTAACGATGAAATTTCCACAAAATTTTCCAAGCTCCCGGCAAAGGTCGAGAGTCGAATTCAAATCGTTTGTCCATTCAAGAGATTTTGTTTGTTACACACATTTGCTTAAGGCAAGCCACTTGAGCAACGTACAGACCTATGAAAACGGAGAAGAAGATGAATATTTAAAAGCAAAATATATTTTGAAATAGCATTAAATTCTTAGAATAATGATTAATGATAATTGATAATGAAACTACACATGGTTGCCTTTGAAATCAAATACCGAAAGAAATTAGGATTGACATTTAACATAAGAATGATTCGATGATCCAGTCGTTAATCTCGGAGAGGATGTCCGTGGAGGATGCTGCCCAACGTCTAACCAGCTCTCCGCAATGCACACTGAATTGAACGATTAACGACTCTCGCCAGAAAATCAGAAATTTTTCGACACATTTTTCGTTGAAATAGCTGAAACAAAACAAGACAGTCATAGTTTTGAACAGAATTTTGTTTCAAACAACTAAAGTTCCTCAAGCAATATAACTCAAATAATTATTATGGATTAATTATTGAAAGATCGAACAAATTCACATTTATTACAAATATTGACATAGCACAATAGTATAATTTACGATGGATTTTTTATCGATGATGAGAAAATAGAAGAACTAATTATTTACAACACAACAACAACAATAATAGCTACAAAGCCCCGGTGATATTTCAAAGTTGAGATTCCGTTTTTCGTTGGGTTTTTTTTCAGACATTTTTCATTTTTGATGCCTAAAGAGGTCCGTCGGTTATCCGAAAGTCCGAATTACGAATAATTCCAAATTATCCTATCCGGAAACAATTAGGCCAATTATCCGAAAAAAAATAAATATATGGATTATTCTGAAAATGTCGGACTTATCCGATTTTCGGATTTTCCCGAATTTTGGATTGAGTTGGTCCGGATATCCGACTGATTTCTCAGTATAACCCATTGAAAGTAGAGCAGAAGATAGGAAAACCATTCAGAATGAACTCACCCTCGTCCGGCAAACAGACAGGGTACTGAGATTCTGACGCAGAATTGATACGTTGTTGCATAGATTTATATTGATCGTTATTTACAGTGCGTTATTTAGATTTGAATTGAATCGAATCGGAATGATAGCTGACGAGCAGATAGATAATCGAAAGAGAAGACATTTTTATTTTGAAATCAGATCGATCAGAAGCTAATACCAATCAGAAAATAGCCCAATTATTATTGAGAATTGAACGCAAACAAACAAAGATAGAATTTTGTTATGAATTACGTTAATATCCAATATTTATCGAATTGAACTGTAACAAATGAGACAAACAAAATAACAAACAATAGAAACAGCAGCACCGAAACACACATTCAAGCAAATACAGAAATAATAGAATTACGGACAAAAGTTATATCAAACGAATTTGATGGGAAATTTTGTGGAAATTATTCGAGTGAAAGAAAGAGAAAAAAAGAAATAAAACAAAGTTAAATGAATTAAAGAAAGAAAGAAAGAAAAACGAATCAAACAACAGTATAATCGATTCCTACAGTTGCTGAAAAGCATAAAAACACGTCCAATAGATGAAACTGATTCAGTTCTGAGATCGGGTCGATTTCAGAGAAATTGTTTTTATTTGCTAATTTTCGTTGCGCGTGACTGATGCGAAAGTACTGTGACACGGTACGTGAGTGCAATCACTTTTGTTTTTAAAGACTGAAACAATGAACCCGACGTAGAGTTTACCCAAGTGACATCGGTCGCATGCCCCGACAGAGGCCCACCAAGTAACCCCTTCTTTCGAGGCATTTCGAAACTAGTGGATTTTTTTTTTCTTTTGGGGCTTCATCGAGTTGACTGCCTTTGGACGACTTAGCTGAGCACCCTCTCGTCATTTCGAATACAATTTTCGCGCCACCACTCATCGGGAAAAATTTCCTAATTATGTTAACACGAATCAACAACCAACTCACACCAAACAACTTCCATGAAGCATTCCAGCGTGACCGCCAGTGACACACGAGAACGAATTCGGCAACAAAACTAATTAATTCAAGCGATTGTCGTTTTGTTCAGGTTTGCGCCAAATGGCTATGAATGAACTCCAACCTTCCTCGTTCGCCTCTTCAGCGGTCACAGCGGAACATGTATGTATATCGCTACTGCCTGCTGCTCATTAAAACATGCGGTTATTGGGTGCTGGCCGTGCTATTGCCGGCCATTGAGAAGTTTGAGTTGTTACCAATGTTTCGAGGGTGGTGCTAATGGGGCGGATGGCTGCCAAGAGATGGAATGAGGTTTTCATTTCAAGTGTATTATGAAGTTACATTTTTAAAAACCTCGCCGAAAACGATTCAACAAACTTTTTCCATTTTTTTTTTCATTTGTTGATGTTTATTGTTGTTTTCCGATGGCATTGCATTTGCTGTGCATTTTTTGAATTGAACTTGAAATGAAACCATTTTTTTTCTTCTTTTTTTTTTGTGAAAAATGGAAACGGACGATTTCCTTGATTGGAGACCAGAAACAAATGTAGAGATTTATATTTTTCTTCAAGCGGGACGTCGATTCACTTGTCTCATGCACTTTCGCAATCTTGAATTTTCGGGATGTGGCAATTTGTGGTCCATCCTCGTTCGTTTTTTCATTCCAAACCCTTAGACTCACTTGATATTACTGGAGATGGTGTGTATTTAATTTATTTCTTCATTTTCAACGATTTAGTGATGACATCAATCATTTCTTTTCGGAACCAAAAAAAAAAAAAAAATTAAATCTAATGAAACTGAACATAAATCGAAAGGAGATGTTGAAGAAAGTGGATATAATTTCAATATGATTATCACTTGTAATTCTATTGTAAATAACAATAAAATATATTAATCTCCAATTCAAATAAATCAAAGCAAAATATTAAAATTAATAAAGTAAACAAAAATGAAATAAAAATTGAAGAATAAGCAAATCTTTCGGAGTCATTTTGGCAAAAAAAAAATCTTTTGGCATGTGAATTGTAGATGAAAATATAATCAACTCCATTTCAAATCAGGAATCATAGTTTGAAGGCTTGCGAGAATTCATTTTCATTTCGCGGAAATTTAATCGTTTCAAAATTGATTAAAATAAATTTAAAACAAAATCAAAACGAAATCCATCAGTTTGGTGTGTGGTTGGCGTCATACGCGAGCCATCCAGTTGTGGACGGTTCATTCAACCGAATGGATTTTTGTTTGTGAAAAACAAAACAATAAATTGAAATATATTTTTTTATAAAGAGAAAAAAATTTAAATTAGAAATTAACAAGAAGAAATTGGCCAATAACTTTATTAACATTTTCTAATTCGACAAAAAAATACTTAGATTATTTCGAAATTAATCAAATTAGATTGTATAAAAAATTACGTTGGCGGTGCCGACAAAATTCGACTGATATTTTAGAAATTTGCCGTTGAATATTGGCGACAAACAGGAAATTGATAAAATTTAAATCGGATAATACGAAATTCCTATGATTCCTGGCTTATCATTTGTTTCAGACGTTTCTTAAAACCGAAAATATATGGAGAAAATTCAGGCTTTTTGGCATCAACAGTTTAAGGCCTAAATATGTTTGAATCCGTGTCAAAAATATTTTATTTTGAAAAACAATCAATGAAACTAATTGCCTTGTCATTTCACATCAAACTGAGGAAGGGAACGTCATCAAACAGCCCTTGACGCACGTCGACCTGCATGAGTTCATACATAATGACGCAGCGTCTCACATAGCTCTAATTAGCCAATCGTTTTAATTTTTTCTGTTCATTTTGATTTTTAACTATTCCAAATGCAAATACCAAATCGATGATGATGACGATGATGATGATGATGACGATGATGATGATGATGATGACGATGAAGATGATGATGATGACGATGATATATGAAAGTGAAGCAGCATACATAGAAGTTAATGACAGTTGAAAATAGTGATAATATAATGATTTGTTATTATTAATTTTTGATAGAAAATAATTTTTTTTCCCACAACTGACATCGACCATCGCTTGAGGCGGTCCGGAGTATTTGAATGCCAAAAAAAGCCACAAATAGCCAATTCTAATTCAATTCCATATTCATTGATTTGTTTTGACATTCATCCGTAAAAATAATCCTGAATCACAAGTTACACGATTTTCGAGCTTCAAAATGAAATTAAAGAGGAGAATATTTCAGGAGAACATTATGAAAAGGATAATTAATTAATTAGTTTTAGCACAGTGACGGAAGACATTTTAGCACATTGTTTTTTCCATTTTTAAGTTGACATCGTTCGTGTTTTTGTTGACAATTTTTCGTTTCTTGACTTTGATTATACTTATTTTATTCAATTGGGGGGGGGGGGGAAAGCGGGTTTCCTGCTAGCGAAGATAGCGAATATCCGGGCGTCCGAAATTGGGATGACAACTATTTGCGATTCGAAAAAGAAACGAAAAGAAATCAAAAACGATTAGATAGCATTCGGTTGTTCAACTGTCGGGTGTCCAGTCGATCATCTCGGCATCTCCGATGAATTGTGGCGTAGCGCCGGATAATCGAGTGAAGCGCTTCCCCTTGCAACCTTCAACTATTTCGTTGAATCTGGGTAGTCAATTACTTTCGTAGAATTGCTTCCTAATCTTATCGAATTTCTTTCAATTCAATTTTAATAATATTTCATAAAGTATTTCAAGAAAAATAAACCAAAAAATAGAAAGCATTATGAACTGACAAAAAGTGCAGAGGAAAAAATGTCGAAAATTTAGAATATTTCATTTGATAAACATTTTGGTTAGCTTCTTAAGTCTGTGTTGTTTGATCAAAGATTCAATTTTCTCCTCGCAAAGTGAGCAATCAAAAAAAAAAAAAAAACATCCGGCGATTTCGGATTGGAAATTCCTTTTTCGCAAAAATTTCGTAGTTTTGTTCTGAAAAAAAGACGACTTTGGTGAAGATAAATCTGAATCTTTGAGCATTCAAAATAAACATTTAAAAACATAAATGTTCCTTTATCATTTGTGATGTAATAAAACATAGAAATAAACTCATGCTGTTTCATTTCGATGGACCTCATCGGGGCGATGGTCACAGTGATTCACAGCATCGTGCCCGATGATGTGGGGCTCTCAGCGCTTGAATATACATGTCCTCAGCAGTATAGTGGATAGTATTCCCGCCTGTCATGCGGGCGACCAGGGTTCCCTGCTGAGGAGAATTTTTTTCTCGCTTCATTCTGCTGGCTCAACTTGTTCTGATCCAAAAAGTTGAGGAGGTGTGGGATGAGATGTCTTTCGAACAATTTATTCATTGATAAAGTGGCGGCGTCTCATAACACCCTGTCGCGTAACGCCCAACTCAACTTCACTAACTCGCAAACCAAAAACCAAAGATCATCCATTTGACCCATCTTTGTCGATGGAGGCTCATTCGAAGTATTTCGCACCCAAAACTTGCGATCAATTCACAATCATTCAATTTCTTGCACGAGCCAAGGCGAAATGTAACAAAGCCTCACCAATTTACATATCAAATGCAAAAATGTTTTTTAATCGGAACAAAAAAAACCTCACTCACCAAACGGTTATTAATTTCGCAAAGAAAAAGTCCATCGATTTGTTTTTATGCACCCGTTGGGCTCCGATTATTGGCTTTTTTGTCCGTGAATTGATTATAGGTGAATTGTGCTCGAAAGAAAGAAAGAAAGATGGTATGATCGTTCGATCAGGAAGAGGACGGCGGACGATGAGCGGCTGATCATGAGATGTCGATAGACAAATTGATAGTTTTTTTTTTTATCGAAAGCAACAAAAAAAAACGAGAAAAAAATTAACTGCCGTGTGTGATGACGTAATACCTTTCGTTTTGGCTGCAAAACGAAATTGATGACATTTCGCAAAAGACAATGACGATTACCATGAATTATCGTCCAAGTGGCTTCAAATCGATATTGTTCATCTTTCGGTTTCCAAATGTCTGTTATGCGTGCCCACTCTGCGGCATTGTGTAATCGTCAAGCAGCATGATTTTCGGCATGGTATTCACACTGGAAAGGTTGCTGACCGTATTCACAGGTCATTCTAACGCCTGAAATTCGAATGTGATGCGGTCGACGCAGCAACGCCAACTCGCCTTTGTGCAACACAATTCGCTCCCAGTGGTCGGACATTTCTTTCGAATGCTTTCATTTTATGCAAATACAAGGCCTTTATCTGATTCGCGCATAATCTGCGTCGGACATAAATATAACAAAAAATTAAACACGCAAAACCGTCCACCAAAATCTAAGCCGTCCGCAGCGGTCAGTCATTTAGCCTTTGATTATGCGCATGTTAATTGCCCAAAAGATGCTCGCTGGTGATTAATTGAATAACGAACACAGCACAAACGCGATGTGGCGTCGCTGTGACTTGTGTTTTTTCTCGTTCAAATGCACTTTCCGACTGGCCGACTTTCGGGCGAAACTGTTTTGCACTTTTGTTGAAAAACGATTAGCATTTTTTCTTTCGTTTTTTGGGCGAATCTCTTTCTTCTGGACGAAGATGATCGTCGGCGATGACTTTTTTTGCCCATTTTCCATTTGAATACTTTCAATTTCGATGTGATGAGATGCGATTTTTTTGATTAGATCACGTCCACTCACGAGTGATGCTTTCGGCTGGAAGTGGTGATGGTATAAAAGCGGCGTGCCGAACGAGGATAAGGCATCAGTTTGAATTTGTACGTTTGTTGGTACAAAGCAAACATGAAGGTAAATCAGCTGTGCAGTGCAGTACAAGGGATATTCGAGAAGTGCTTGGATTAATACTTGGTTTTTGTGCATTTTTTTTTAGGTTCTTGTGTGCGTTTTTGGATTAGCTGCGGTTGTTTCCGCCGGAATTTATGGCGGAGGAGGTGGAGGAGGAGGAGGCGGTGGCGGCTGGGCTTCTGGAGGAGGCGGCGGCGGCGGCTGGTCTTCTGGAGGAGGTGGAGGCGGAGGAGGCGGAGGAGGCGGTGAAGTACAAGTCATCCGTGTTGTTCAAGAACAAGGACATGGTGGTGGACATGGCGGCGGCGGCGGCGGTGGAGGACATGGCGGCGGCGGCGGTGGTGGCTATCATTACGGAGGCGGAGGCGGAGGTGGCCATGGAGGCGGTGCTCCTCAAATCATCAAAGTCATCACTGAAGAAGGACACGGAGGCGGTCACGGAGGTGGACACGGGGGTGGACACGGAGGTGGACACGGAGGTGGACACGGAGGAGGTGGAGGCGGAGCTCCGCAAATCATCAAAGTCATCACTGAAGAGGGACACGGAGGCGGTCACGGAGGTGGTCACGGAGGTGGACACGGAGGCGGACACGGAGGTGGACACGGAGGTGGACACGGAGGAGGTGGAGGCGGTGCTCCTCAAATCATCAAGGTGATCACTGAAGAAGGTCATGGAGGTGGACACGGAGGCGGTGGACATGGAGGCGGACATGGAGGTGGACACGGAGGAGGTGGAGGCGGAGCTCCGCAAATCATCAAAGTTATCACTGAAGAAGGACATGGAGGTGGTCACGGAGGCGGTCACGGAGGTGGACACGGAGGCGGACACGGAGGTGGACACGGAGGCGGACACGGAGGTGGACACGGAGGAGGTGGAGGTGGAGCCCCGCAAATCATCAAAGTTATCACTGAAGACGGACATGGCGGTGGTCACGGAGGCGGACACGGAGGTGGACACGGAGGTGGACACGGAGGCGGTCACGGAGGAGGTGGAGGCGGAGCCCCGCAAATCATCAAAGTTATCACTGAAGAAGGACATGGCGGTGGTCACGGAGGCGGTCACGGAGGGGGTCATGGAGGTGGACACGGAGGCGGCCATGGAGGTGGACACGGAGGCGGTCACGGAGGAGGTGGAGGCGGCGCTCAAGTCATCAAAATCATCACTGAAAGTGGAGGCGGCGGCGGTGGTGGTTGGGCTTCCGGCGGTGGTGGTTGGGCTTCCGGCGGAGGTGGTGGCGGCGGTGGTGGTGGTTGGGCATCCGGCGGTGGCGGCAGCGGCTGGTACTAAGCTCTCTACTTCAACCGAAGCATTTCGAAACCTTAGCACAAACTCCCTTCGAAGGATTAGATCTGTTGACAAATATTTTGTTATTTATTTTGTTTGTTTCCTGTTGATTATTAAAGATACTTCTCATTGAATCAAGTTGCTTGTATTGAAAATCTCAGATTAATTGAAGGGTAAATCCAATAGTAGGTGTTTCCCAAGTTTCACTTGACTGAGACCACCAGATAATCCCACAAGAACCCCATCGAACTTGCAACAACTTCGTGGACTTACGACGAACTAACAACACTAAATTACTCCACAGAAAACGGATGTGTAGAGAAACATTGGTTGGATTGCCAGAATGAACAAGGCTTTCTTGGAACGCTTAGAAGCGGCCTCAACAGAGGCGCTGCATTCATTCGTACACAACTTGATAGCGACGATTCGGTTGTTCATGATCGGTGACTATAGCATCAATGTCCACGGTCCAACTTAATCGCCGACGACAACGACCACAGATCGCGAAACATTTTTGTGAAATTCTACGATAAGAAGTCATTTCAGGCCAAAAATAGCGTGCTGTTATCAAAGAAAGTTCGCGCTCATATGGTCAGTTGGCACAGCTTTTTCGTACAGAAAATCAGTTTGAGAATGTTTGTTCTGCGACTGGTATCGAGTTTTGCGCTCATCGCGAGCTCAAGCTGGGCTGCGATTTCATTCGATGAAGTGGAATTCACAGTTTTCTCCGAAGACATGACCGATTTCGAATCAAAGATCTACGAATCGCTTCAGACGACCGAGAACTTCTTCAACCAAGAAGCCGTGGATGTTGCTGTCGATACCGGATCCGTGTTTTTAGGCTTTATCCCGGTTGTTGGCAATTTGGCATATCTCCTCCCGATTATCCGTGGACTACTGGCCGAGGAGAGCGATTGGACGAAAGAATTCTCGAAAGTGCTCATGCATGAAACGAAACGGCTAATTGCCGAAAACAACATCCAGCAGATTACCTCGAACATTAAGAGCATCCAAGAGAAGATTCCCGTGTTTGAACCGACGAGCCACGATAACGAGACCAAGAAAATTATCGCCACGAACGTGCATATGCAGATCGACGAAATGATGAATTTCTTTGCGAGCCCCCACTCGTTTTTCAAGAAGTACCCGCTCATTTCAGCACCGCTACTCATCACGTTGTCTCAGCTTACGGCTTATTTCATTCCCATTGTGAATGAGTTCAACCCGTCGATCGCGAGGACTCCTCAGCTCGCGTGCAAGATGCGTGACATTTTGGTCGACTACCGGCTCCGTATCGTTGAGACCCGGTTGGCCAAGGTGAACGTGCAAAACTGGTTCTATGAGGATAATGCCAGGGCGAAAGCTATGCGGTTGCCGTACAGTGAATCCGGCTACAACGGGAGTTATCCAAACGGATTGTCGTGCGGAAAAAAATGGCACGAGGAAGAAAAACTTTTGGACGAGAACATGAGAGCAAGCGCGAACTGCAACTCAGAATAACCCTTCTGTTTCAGAAGGTACGGCATTTTGAAGTATCGAACTCGTTGCGGTTCGGATGAACTCTACATCCCGAATGAGGAGTGCGTGCAACAATACGCGGCGATGGTCCGACAGCGAATCGAGAAGATGCTTTCCGTCAAGCTCATGAGCTCGCTGTGCGTAGAAAACGCCCGAAGGACAACAGGTGCGAGTCATCAGGCAACCCTTGAAACAAATATCTTCATCAAAAACTTTTGCTCCCATTCGCAGGACTCGGTTGGTTGACGATCAAAGTGAACGACGTCTATGCGTTTGGCGATGACGAAGGTTCAAGATGTGAACCAGTTCAAACCCTTGAGTGCAATCCGTTAGTCAAATTATGGATCGGAAGCGAGATGATTCATCAAACGCCGACTGTGAAACGCGTATCCTACTACGACTTCGACGTCTACCACACAACGGAGAGGATTCACGAGTCAACCATCATCGAGATCGAGGTGTGGGATGACGACTCCGGGTTCCTTGGATCCAACGCCGACCTAATTCGCTATGGCCTCTTTATAGGCGGGAAACATAACAACTTTTTAAGAACATCTTCATTTTGGGTTGACGAATATATTGTAGATTAAATGGACCAAGCAATTGTGTCTAGTGTTTCCACAGCGGGTGGCCGCTGTTGTCGTTGTTCATTGCCAAATTTTTCATTAAATTTTTACGTTGACTGTTGCTTGTATAATGAAGGTTCAATAAATCAATGATTGGTTAATGATGCTTGCGGATTGAAACGTAATTCTTTGTTTTCCTTTTGAACTGAAGATACAGATTAAAAATGGTGATAAATTTTGTAAATTTTGGTTCCAGAAGCTTGTTCTTCTGAGCCACCCTAATGTATTAATGATTTGAATTTGAGTCTGAAATCTGAATTTCCAATTCCTACAATCGATTCATTCGTTGGTTTCCAATGACCATCCATAAATCATTTGCCGATAAGTAGCGTCGTGGTTGAAAATGGAAAAATGATTTTGAATGTAATCTTTTGTGAGTAATAAATTTGGAGAAAGTACGTTTATCATATCACCCGAGTGTCAAACTGCAGATCTAATCGACAAGCCGAGTCAACAGACTCTGCTGTTCGAATATCACAGACAATCTGTAGTGAATGCAAACACGCGTGCAAGTTTTTCTGGGTCTAGTAAATATTTCTGTGGCGATTCTCGCAGTGCTTGTTGTTTGTTGAATGTTCGTACTGCTTGGATCGCAGAATCAAGCAGATTGAACCGAAATTTCCCGGTGGTGAACTTGAAAGCGGCTCAGCCGACGAACATTTGTCGTCAACGGCGATGATCCTCGCAACTGTTTTGGTCGGGGCAACTCGGATGCTGCAAGTCAAAGTGGGGTTGATAAAACTTGTGCGGTTGTTTAAATTCAGCTCAATTCTCAAAACTGAAATTCCATTGAACTTTTCACACAAAAATCTGGTTCTGGCGCCAAATAAGTTGTGGCTGAATGTCAAATCAGCCAATTGATTGGTTCTGCTTTAGTTAGAATCCTGGCTTCTCAGTGGCAACCTTCGCTTTATGCAGAATAAAAAAATGCGCCTGTGCCAGCGTTGACGAGAGCTTTCCATTCCTAGTCTGTTTCGCAATTGCCCAAACTCAGTCTTGCTCATTTACTACGCCAAAGAAGACAAAAACCACACACATCGATGCGGGAGAACTAATCAAGCCAGGGTTATATGTAGAACTAATACTGTGGATTGGTCCCCAGGCCTAATTTGATCTCCAAAATTCACCCCCGCCGTATCGGAAGCTCCATTTTACCAACAGCACAAAAGCGCTAACCGATCGATCGCATCAATTCAAATATTCGAATAAAACTTCGTGGCTGTGAATCTTGAACATTTTTGGTTTTATTTTACGATCTAAATGGCAATGCAGCGAATAAAAAAGTCGAATAATTAAGGCGACGGGAGGCATTTCAGCCGTTCGAAGGCGGCCTTCTCGAGGATCTCTCGATGGTCGGGATGAGCGATCTGGATGAGGGCGTGGGCTCGCTGACGAAGAGATTTCCCGAAAAGATATGCGATTCCGTATTCTGTGACGACGTAGTGGACGTGAGCCCGACTGGTAACGACGCCGGCGCCTGTAAAACAAGAGAATTCGTGAGAAAACTCATCCCTGAATACGACTCGTCGCGCATACCTGGCTTCAGTGTTGGCACGATCTTCGATTCATTGCGCTTAGTCACCGCCGGCAGAGCGATAATTGGCTTGCCTTTTCCATCGAACCCTTCAGCTGCACCCCGAATGAAGTCCACTTGGCCTCCGAATCCGGAATACATCCTCGTTCCAATCGAATCCGAACAAACTTGACCAGTCAGGTCAACCTCGATGGCGGAATTGATGGCCGTCATTTTTGGATTCTTTGCCACAACGCCCACATTGTTGACGTATGAAATATCAAGCATTTCTGTCGAAGAGAATCCCGGTTAGTCAAAACAACTCGGCTTCGGCTTAGCTGGAACTTACCGATGAACGGATTGTTGTCAACGAAGTCATAGAGCTTCTTCGTGCCGATCAGGAATGACCCAACGATGCGGCCCTTGTGAATCGTTTTCTTGGCGTTCGTCACGCAGCCCTTGTGCACCAAATCAACCACGCCATCGGCGAACATCTCAGAGTGGATGCCCAAGTCCTGATGGTTGTGTAGGGCGTTGAGAACGGCATCTGGGATCTGCAAGAAGTTTGTGTTTTATTGGTGGAGTTCCGAAGAGGCGCTGGCATTTACTCACATTTCCGATGCCCATTTGCAGTGTTGCTCCGTCCACAACAAGGTTCTCAGCAATCAACTGACCAATACGGGTCTCTTGATCCGTCGGTGGCTTACCCCCGTGCTCGGGTAGCGGCTCATCGATGCACGCAGCAAAGTCAAAATGCGACTGATGAACGATCGAATCGCCGAACGTGCGTGGCATTTGCTTATTGATTTGGGCTGTCGAAAATGAAAAGAACCTTTAATCACAGCCTGACTCAACGATTCAGACTCCTCAAACTCACCAACAATCACTTTGGAATGCTGCAAGGCGGCTCGCACGCAATCAACGCTTGTTCCCAAGGAGCAGTAGCCGTGCTGATCCGGTGGTGAGACCTTCGAATAGAAGCGAGGGGTTAGAAACGCATCCGAAATCATTATGAAACCCAATGGGACTCACCGAAACCAAAGAGACATCCGGACGAAAGATCTTCTGATGGAACAAACGGGGAATTTCGTGCAAGAAAATAGGAACGGCATCGGCACGACCGTCAGCAACGGCCTTCCGGACATTTCCGCCCATGAAGAAGGACACCGACCTGAACACCTTCTCCAACGAGGGGTCCGTGTACTCTGCACCGCCCTCCGTGTGCATCGAGCACGTTTGAACATTTTCCAAATTGGCTGCTTTCCCATGAACGGCCAATGCCTTAACCAATTTGGTTGGAGTGGCAGCCGCACCCTGAATGAACACCGTGTCGCCTACGAAACGATAATTTCAAAGCAAATGCAGATGAATAGACGCCTTATCGTGACTGCATGCTTATCAGTGGAAATCGCATTCTTGCAAATTGCTCAGTACGGAATGATCGCAATTTCGGGGTGAACTGCTCAGACAATCGCAATTTCCTACAAAACAGCTCAATCAAAGCAGACTATCGAGGTTTGTTTGACGAGGCACTTATCGCGTAGCTCACAATGAAAGAATGGCGATTGGCAAATATTTGGAAACTGTATCGATCGCCGCGATGCATCAGGAAACGCTTGAAAACGGTCACGGTCGGCGTTTGCCTTGACAATGTGCTTGAATTTGAATAAATTGATCGCAGACCTTCGGGTCAGTAGAGCATCGACGACGATTTCTGTTCCAACCGAAAGTCAATCTCCGATAAGCGAGCAGAACAACATGAAAGTTGAAAGTCTCTTCAAAATGCAACAAACGTACGGCGAGCCGTCGCGATAAATATTTACCGAAATAAAAACGAGTTTACAGAAAATTATTGCCTCATTCCGATAAGCGAGATTGCGCCGCATATGCACACCACTGGCGACCGCATCACTCGAATTCAATGAGCACTGGCTTTCTCGTACTGCACGGTCATAATAATTCGGTCGTTTTGCTTGAGCTGCAATTATTTTTGGTCAAAAATGAAATTTATTGAGATTTTTCGGCGCACACTTCCTCGTTGGCTCTCACTCGTTCGTTTCTTCGCGTTTCGCTTGTTGTTGTTGGCAGCGAACCGTCGCAGACAATGAAAGGATGCTCATTTGTAATTCGAATTTTACAAAGGTCAAGTGGTTTCGTTTATGCAAAGTCCGATTGAATTGAATCGCAGTGGTTGGCATTTTCAATTAGCATTTTTATGTTATTTTTTTCGTAGTTTTTCGGGAAAACCAACTCGAGTAGCGTTTGCCAACGAATTCACTGTCAGAGCACCCGGCCGAAGTCCGTCAACACTCCGATGAGTTGACAATTGCACGAATTGAATAATCGCAATGAGGTCAAACTGATTTGTCAACAACGTCAACGCTGGACTTTAAAAACGTCATTCTGCAAATTGATTGAATGAGCTCAATTTGCGAATTGGCGTTCGGTTGGCAGTCTTTCGATTGGCATTTCCCCTCCGGTTCGAGAATGCAACTACAGCTCGACTGTCGTTCAATCGAATGGAATCCCTTTTCATTCGCATTCAGAGCGTAAGAGTCTCGTCTGTAAAAAAAAGCGAGCGCAAATGGAAAAATCGATAGCAGCCAAACAAGCAAAATGCCCGATTGCGTTGGTGTTTGCTGCCGAAAAACTCGAGAAAAATCGATTTTCGAATGATCTCTGGTGTCGAGAAATGGATTTACGCGAACGACAAGCAATAAAAATAGAATTCTATGGCCGCTTGAAATTGGTGATTCAGCGGCAACGTTTATTGCAATTGAAGGCTTTCGAAAATTGAATTCGGTGAATGGGTTTGTGCGAACCAGCCAATTACCAGATTTAACGCATTTAACGGCATCCTCAATGGAACAGATGACTGGCTCTCGATTCAACGGCTGGCTGGGCTCCGGGGAATATGTGTAGAACGAGGCCTGCTGAAACTTGCCCGGTTTCCTACCAGCAACGGCCACAACACGACCGAAATTGGATAAAATCGCAGCACTTCTGGTCGAAAACATTTTGCTTTTTTTGTTCTTCCGTTGATTCTCGCAAAACCGACGGCACTTCTGCCGAAAAAATCAAGTAAAACTAACTAAACACACACAGGATTAATGTCAAGCACAGCGTTGCCGTGGGGACATGTCACTTTCTTCGGTGGAAAATCGAAACTGAATTTGGTACGAATCAGCTGTTCTCGCGCATACACTATGGGATTCGAAAAGCAACGCACCCAAAAAAAAACGTTCACTTTTTCGTTTTCAGTTCATTCGAATTTTGAGGGCGCTTTCGACGTGCCTGCCGTAAAATTTGGGCCGAATTGGTTGAACCGTCCACTGCACTTCACACGCGTAGTCGAACTGACGCATTTCATTCGAGCCGATTCGATGCAATGGCCGCAAATGTAAATAAACTCTTTCGATGCGAGTCGGTTTGACGAGGCGTTCGAAAACGAAAAATCGACGTGAGCCGATCGAGTGACATAGAGGTCAGCAGCCGAAATGCGATTTGCTGGCAAAATCGTTGTGTTGGATTTTTACGAAAAAAAAAACGGTACTTTGTCCTTCGGTTTTTCGTCGCATATTGCTCATCGGTCGAGCGGCTCTCATTCGGTTTCGTTTTACGACCAGAGGGTGCCTCTGTCTTCCGCACGTACAGTTCATTCAACGGCATCGCATCGACCAGCGCATGTGTTTTGATTCTCGCCACCGCAATTTTTTGCAATTCTCATTTGCATCGGACTGCAGCAACACCTTGTGAACGTTTCGGTGATTGTGTTCGGCACTCGCAAGTGCTCGTTAAATAAACATTCGCATTCGAGTGCAGTGCTGGCTGTGTCTCCGTCAATATTTACCCGTCACTCCTCTAAGCCGGCGATCGCTGGATTGATCTCATCGCTTTCATTGACTTTCGATCCGAACAATTTCTGGCGAAATCGAATTGACGTGCTTCTCGGTGAATCTGCTGCTCAATATCAAGCCTCCTTCTCTCTCTTTCTCATATCGAGCCCAGCACAAATCCGTTTAATCTTTGAACAAGGTTTTATATAAGTTGCTTTTATATTTGTTTTGTTCAATAATCATGAGATCAATTCATTAGCTATCTTTTGCCGATGTCTTGATGCATCCACCGAAGGGTAATCGTTCGGAGCGAGGAATGCGAAACGGATCGAAATTTATTCGAAAAACAAGACTACATTTTTTTTCAAACGAAGTAAATAACAATTCGAACCACGAAATGAGCTGTTAACATTCAGAAACAAACAATCGAGACAAAATAAGAACACACAGATAATTTAAGGAAGAAATTCACAAAAAGTATGTGCGTCATCACGCTTTAAAATATCGTAGCTGAAATGTACAAATTGTAATGCATTCATGGAATAATTCGAGAGAGCGAACGCCGGAAATCAACACCCGACTAGGCTCACACTGCTCCTCGCTTTCAAGGGCTTCAGATCAAACTCAGAAAAAATTACGGTTCAGTCCCCTCAATTCTGATGCGCTCATCGATGGCAGATGAGATCTTTCATTCAGAACATCCTCTCTCTGCCTTGAAGAATTCAGGGCCATCCACGAAAATTCACCATTGCCGGGACGCATTTGGTTTTAAAAATTGGATATTGATTGTTCGTAGGCGTTAGACGTTAGAAGCGATTGGTTGGAAATAATTTTTCGTAGTTCTTCATAATGAATGGATTGGTGGCCCTGAGAAGGGCCCATTTTGATTGGATCGTTTTGTTGATGAGGCAACGGAATGACTTAACCACCGAAACCGTACAGAGTGCGGCCTTGGCG
>JANSTV010129260.1:0-32621 GCA_027564135.1 Lestremia cinerea
CAATTCAATTCCACATGATGATGATTATTATTATTTCTATCGTTTGCATTGTGTTTCATTTTAGCTGTGCCATTGCTGAGACATTTTTGTTGTCTGTTTCATTTGAAAAAGCAACAAACAAAAAAAAAAAAGAGGCAAAAACTCATTTCGGGAGCCCTCGATATTGAATCAGCTGTTTCTGTTGTCATTCTTCAAGACTCATCGCACATTGAAAAGCGATTCCTCAACAATAATTTTGTATTTCGTAAAGACACTGGCGTTCATCAACGAGCGATATTCGAGAAGCATTTATTTCATTTCGATTTCAGCATTGACGTTCAGTTGAACGATGTGCGTCGTGAAGATTCGAATGGAACGTTTGCGAGTAAGAGCCTTTGCGCAGCAAATGCAATCAATCGAACTTGTCGACATGGTGAATTAAGAGCGAATATTTTTATTTCAATGGGTTTTCTTGCCTCTCGATTTTTTTTACGGGTTTTTCCTTCATTTTCTTTGCGATTCGTGGTTCGCATTTTCCCGCCAGCCAATCAATCAATCATCGATTGAATCAATAAGCTTTTAATTCAATTTTATTTCGGAATTTAAGGAAATATTTACTGGTCTGACGTCAGAAAGGGTAATGGGAATGCGAGTGATTTATTCCAATTTGTTGTCCCGTTTTCCAGACGGAAGGAATCACGATGAATGAATCGATAATGTGATGGTTAAACGGGAATAATTGAATTCGTTTGGAAAGAGCATAAGTGGCTTTCCCGCGGGTAGACAAGCCGGCCGCAGGCACTCCAATCGCATCACAACGTTGAAAAGCCATTGAGAGTGAAAACCATCAATCGAATCATGTCCGCATTCAATCAAAAATCAATTACGCGAAAATGAAACGAGAAAAAAACCACTAGCGATCGTTTGCTTTGAAACAGACGAAAAACAAACAGGAGAAAAAAACCCGGTGGCTGCCACTCAATTTGCTTGTCAAAGTCACACCAGTGAATGCGTTCATCGGAAAACAATGGCCAAACGGTGGTAATAAAAAAAAAATGCCGAAAAACAACCAATCAACGGCTAAAAATAACGTTAAAAATGTTTGTGGAAATTCTGCGGTGTGATTAATAATAGCCTGGTGTAGTGGCGACTCGTAACCTCCCAACCGACCGACCAGCTATTGATAATGACATTTCAATAATTGGCGAACAACAATAAACAAATCACACGGGCGACACTGAATGACGACAGAGGCAGTGCAGTCCGACAAATTGTGGATGCGGTGAGGACAACAAAACGTTGGGAAGAAAAAATACACTAAAAAAAAACAAAGAAAAATGGACGGGTGGAGCAAAAAAAGCCACTACGAAAATTGATTAAAAACCGCATCGACTGCGACGTACAATGTGTCGATAACGACCGAACGTACAATGATGATAACATTTGTGGTGTGTGGCCGCACTGCGATTGCAGGCCCGATGTGGCCGATTGCTCGTCAATAAGTCTCCACTGAAACGAAAATAATCGCTTGAATCGCCGAAAAGAAAGGTCGGAGGTGAGTGCGAGGGGGAAGCGAAAGCCGTTTTAGTGACTAGTCCCACAGTGTGGGCAGCTTTTTCCGCCGCTTAACGGCATATTGGGATAAGGTTTTTGGTCCAAAAAACCGAAAATTTGAATGACTTGTAAACCGTTCCATGCCATTCGGTGAACGACGCTACTCTTCGATCGATTATTAATGAAACGTAAGGGTGACACTTTGTCCAGCCCATCGCTTTTGGTCTCATGCAATGTTGACGGTGTTTTCTGAATTTTCCAATTTCATTGCGACGGAAACAAACAAAATTGCATTTTAACGATTTGTGCTTGGCTAGTCGACCGGGCGGTCGATGGTCTGCATTTGCACCCGTAGCGTCGTTCGATTCTACAATTTTTTTTTTAACGGCACTCACACAATTGCCGTTTAATACCGTTTATGGACATCGCAGCGCCATGAATAATGCAATCGTAATGATTTCTTGGTTTATTTTCTGTCGTGTTTGCTATCAATTTGTTGTTGGAAATGTTTGCATTGCATTTTGAAATGACGATCTGCTAAGCGGCTTTGTTGTCAAACTATTGTTTTGACGGATTTCACTATTTTGACGACAGTCATCGCTTGTTTGCCGAGTTTTAATGCGTCGTTGATTCGATTTTATTGCTCTTCACTTCCTTTTAGAGAGATTTCGTTAAGTTTTTTTTTGTTTCGTTGAGATTCGATTAGGATTAAGCTTTCTTCAAAGTGTTTCATTTCGTTGAGTTCTTAACGAAATCAGAAGTTCCAAAAAAAAAAATAGTTTCGTTCAGTTCGTTGAAAATATTGTCTCACTCCTTCATATTCGTTGAGTTTGTTTTGATAAAATTTCCGGATCCCCTTATCGCCGTTATCGCGAGTGGACGAAAAACCAATCCCGAAAACTGCCATAAACCCACTGAGCTACCCAATCAATGGGCCACACTTAAAAATCTGCAAACAATCAAAATCAATTATCATCGATTGCAAGAGGTTATCGCCGATCCCATAGCGATTACAAAATCCCTCGTTAAATCACAACGATAACACTTGAACGATTTGATAACGACGCTTCCACCAATCGCAATGCACAATCGAAATGGAAGAAAAAAAAAATTATGAATTCAACTCCATCAACGAACCGAATGATTTATTGCATTCGTCAATTCATGCAAATAGCACTAATTCAGTTTGTGCTTTGAATGCAAGGCGATCACTTTGATGAGATTCGCATTTGAATCATTCGATGATATCGCATCGGTGCTCGAATAGACTTTATGGCATGGCATTTTGCAGTGATCGGTTCTGAAGGGGAATGTCATTGCATTTGAGACAAATTGACGTTGAATTTGTTGCAATGATGACGACGTGATGTGATGTGCTGTGATGTGTGTGTCTGTGAATACGTGAGCGACATCCGTCGTGCAGATGAATTAAGGATACGCACGTTGCGTCATGGCGTGTTGATAGTCAAATCATCAACGATGGTGACAGCCGTCATTCATGTGGGTCAACAAATCGTTTATGGATGACCGTTCGATTGTTGCACATTGCCGTGCCCGTGCAACGACTGAAATGTGACTCGATCATCATACAATCAGCGAACAACGTTCATTCTCTGATTCATTGGTGGCGCTTTTTTTTTGATGATATTTCTTTCTTCTTTTTCTAGTCTTTATTCGTTCAGCTCATTCCATTCAGAATGCCATTTGTGTTCGCTCTGTGGATGATGTTTTATAAATAGTTTCACATAGTTTTGGTATTGCGTGTCGTATTTCGAACCCACGCAATTGACGGCTTTCAATTCACTTTGACTGGTCGCTCATTGTTCGATTTTGGAATCGTCAGAACATTCGAGCGATTGATTTCTTTTGAAACATTTCGTCAGCGTCACATCTGATGCGCGGCTGTGTGCTTGTGTGTGTGTTTCTGTGCAATGTCCAGCATATGGTCAAGGTTGCAATCGCAAAGAAATCATTCCAGTGCGAATCGTTGATCCAAAATCATCAAAAGCTTCGTCTTCTTCCAGGCAGTTGAATTTGACCAAACAATAATTATGTAAAAACGCCAAGAGTTGTTTTCATTCCAAAGTGATTGTACCGCGATCCTCATTCGAGTGTAATCAGTGGATAAAATGAATGAAAAATCATTATTTGTGATAATTATCGTGTATTTTGTGTGTGGCGATGGTTTTATCGCCGGACAAACAGTGTTGAGTACAAATTCGATTCCACGACGAAGGTTGTCAATTGGTCAAGAGGTTCAGACCTTTGCCTCAGAATCAACGACAGTGCAAGAGAAACGTAATTTATTTTTTGGTTTGTTATTGCCGTCGGTGCATCGAGGAACATCACCATGGCAAGCCGTTTTACCGGCCATGGAATTGGCAATCAAGCGATTGCAACAGCCCGGCGGTATGTTTGAAAATTTTAATGTGACCGTTCAGTATCGCGATACGAAATGCTCATCGACATATGGCCCGTTGGCGGCATTCGAATTGTACACCAAATATCAACCAGGTTGAGTACCCGTCCAATCGTCCTTCTGGAAACTGTCTTCCAGCAATTGAACCTCACCCCCACCTTCACATTCTAGATGCATTCTTTGGACCAATTTGCGAGTACGTTCTCGCACCGATAGCCCGGTATGCAAGCGTTTGGGAGATTCCAGTCATTACAACAGGTGGTCGGGCATCAGCATTTACTCTTAAGGTTCAGAATTACATTGCATTACTCCCAAATTTACAAAAGACCATCAACCTTCTTTTACATGCCAATTTAATCCATACCCATCCCATACATCAATCAGCAATCGGGAAATTTCGATACTTTGACACGAATGCTGGGTAGTTATGAGCACATTGGTGGCGTCATTCAAGGCATCTTGACCAAATTCGATTGGAAGATTGTCACATTGTTGTACCATAACCATGGCGAGGAGACGGGTCGTGGACATTCGGGTAACTCAATTACGGTGATGCCTCGGGCAGCTGGTTTACACACTTTTGATGAATTTTTATTTTACAGATTGTTGGTTTGTTTTGGGCAGCGTTTATCGCAATGTCAAAGACAAGCAAAGCTATCAAGCCCAGTTCAATGCGGAGAAAACTAGACGAAAAGAATTTTTGCATATTTTGAATAAAATTAAGAAACAATCGAGAAGTGAGTTTTTCATATGCTTTCGATCGGTCGATTTAGTGCTTTTGGAACTTTTTTTTGAAGGATTCTGTGGGAATTTTTGAGAAGTTCCTGAAAGTCCTGCAGGAACTTTGGTTTGAAAGAACTTTTAGAACTTTTCAGAACTCTTTTTTTTAGAACTTTACCGAACTAATATCGACTTTAGACCATTCGCGATATACGACCATTTAGGCGCATTAGACTATTCAAAAAGCTTAAACTCCATTCGAATGTTCTGAGAATTTTCCGAGAAAGAATAATCAATAGAATCGCCCTTATTTATAAAACACTCACTCACACCCCGTAACTATTTGCTTAATTGTCAAACAAACTTCCACGAAAAGTGGAAAGAAAGGAAGAAATGAACATCTACTTTGCCTCGAACAAATTAATAATTCATTGAATATCCGTTTTCCAGTAATCATTATGTGCGCGAATCCAAGTACGATACGTGAGATTATGCTGGCCGCCGATGAACTCAACATGATTGGCAGCGGTGAATATGTATTTTTCAACATCGAATTGTTCTCAAGGTAAATATTTATATTGATTTGCCTGGAATTCGTTATGAATATTTGTTCACCAACGTAAATCCATGACATCCTCAATTTATATTGTTGGAATAACAAGTCAATATGGAAATGAAATTTTCTCATTGAAAAATTCCATTTCAAATTGGCAGCATGTCAGCGACAACCACCCAACCATGGTACAATGCAACCGACACATGGGAGAACAATGAACGAGCCAAGAACGCTTACAGTGCAATGCTAACAGTGATTGCCAAGCAACTGGTCAACGATGAATACATTCAATTTTCACAAGAACTGAAGGATTTGGCCGAGACCAAGTACAACTATACGTTTCCAAACGATGAACCAGTATCGACCTTTGTGACAGCATTCTACGATGCGGTTCTTTTGTATGCTTACGCGTTGAATGACAGCATTGCCGCTGACCCGAAGGTGTTGTATCATCCATTGAACGGGACCAAGTTAACGCATTTGATGTGGAATCGAAGTTTCCATGGCATCACCGGGAACGTGACTATTGACCGAAACGGTGACAGAATATCAGACTATTCGCTGTTGGACATGAATCCAGAGACGGGTTATTTCCATGTCGTGGCAAACTACTACAATTCCAGTGGATTGGAATTCGTTACGGGACGAACGATTCATTGGGCAGGCGGTCGCACGGAACCACCGTTGGACAAGCCAGTTTGTGGCTACGACAACTCTCTCTGTCCCGATAACTGTATGTTTGTCAAACCTCGTCCATCATCAACGCCGCCCCATTGACATGTTCATTTCTTATAGCTTTGCCCGGATATGCCATTCTCTCACTCTTCCTCGGCGTCGGCATCATTGTGATGGCAATTGTAACATTGATCGGTTATCGACACTACAAATTGGAGGCCGAAATTCATTCGATGGCGTGGCGAGTCAACTGGAATGATGTATTGCCGTGTAACCCAAGGAGCAAACAAAAAGGTAGCATGTACTCGTTGGTCAAACGTGGCAGTCAAATGGTGAGTTTCGTAACTATGCGATTCGGGTCATCAATCACACAGTTTGATGGAAAAAGTTGGACGAATTGGGGACGTTGATTCACGACACTTCCGAAAATTTTCATTTGCAGACCGTTTATTCGGAAGAAATGGGATCGTTGGCCGGTGACAAACAGCTATATATACCGTTGGGTTTCTACAAAGGCAACAAAGTGGCCATAAAGCGTATCAACGAGAAGAATATCCAATTGAATCGTGAGCAAATGCTCGAATTGAAACAAATGAAGGATATCCATCATGAGCATTTGGTCAAGTTCTATGGTGCTTCGGTGGATCCGCCAAATTTTTGCATTTTGACCGAATACTGCCCGAAAGGATCATTGCAGGATATTCTGGAAAACGACCAAATCCAATTGGATTGGATGTTCAAGCTGTCGCTGATGCACGACATTGTCAGGGTGAGTATCGGAAGCTCATCAACTGTGTGGACAGGGGTTAAGAGGTGGTCACTTTGAATTCCAGGGCATGCAATACTTACACACGACAGACATTCGATCTCATGGAAATCTAAAATCATCAAATTGTGTTGTCGATTCACGTTTCGTCGTCAAAATAGCTGATTTCGGTTTGCACAGTCTGCGCAAGGGCGTCAACGAGGACGACTCACAATATTCGGACAGTTATGCCTATTGGAAAAGTAAGATTTTTCTGCAGCTGGTGACCTTGACTTGATTGTTCTTAAACTCTCGCAGGTCTTCTGTGGACCGCTCCCGAACTCCTCCGAAAGAAGCACCCGCCTTCGAATGGATCCCAGAAAGGTGATGTGTATTCCTTTGGAATAATCGTGAATGAGATCTCAACACGTCAAGGCCCATTCTATTTGGGCAGCAACCAAATCCCGCCAAATGGTAAGTCGCCTCATTTCCCATCCCTTGACCTCTCCGATTGACATAAGCCTTTTCCCCGCAGAAATAATCGAATTGGTGAAACGTGGACCAGTCAACCTCTCGCCATTTCGTCCATTGACCACCGATTGCACGTTCGATGATTTGAACAGCATCATGACACGTTGCTGGAAAGAGGACCCAAATGAGCGTCCCGATTTCGGTATTCTCAAAACGATCATGCGAAAAGTGAATAAGTAAGTGATGTTCGAGGGCAATGAACTGTCTGAGGCAATGATGACAACATTGGCATTGTCTCTTTTGGATTCTTTCAGAGAAAATGAAACGGGTAACATTGTGGACAATTTACTAAAGCGCATGGAGCAGTATGCCAACAATTTGGAAGGTTTGGTCGAGGAACGCACTCAGGATTATTTGGAAGAGAAACGCAAATGCGAAGAATTGCTCTATCAATTGCTGCCCAAGTCGGTGGCTGCCCAATTGATTTTCGGCAAACCGGTCATTGCGGAAATCTTCGAACAAGTCACAATTTACTTTAGTGATATTGTCGGCTTCACATCCATTTCGGCTGCAAGCACCCCAATGGAGGTTGTCGATATGCTGAACGATCTCTACACTTGTTTTGATTCGATCGTGGAAAATTTCGATGTTTACAAAGTACGTTAGCTGTTTGTTGATTGAGTCGCTTCGAAATTGAGATTAATTCTCGAAAAATTTTCCATTTCAAAAGGTTGAAACAATCGGCGATGCCTACATGGTTGTGTCTGGACTGCCGGTTCGCAATGGAAATTTACATGCTCGGGAAATTGCTCGAATGGCCATTGCTTTGCTGACAAATGTATACAAATTCAAAATGCGACATCGACCCAATGAACAATTGCGGTTGAGAATTGGTTTGCATTCCGGTGAGTACCCCTTTCCCCTCCGCCCCCCTGTGACCTCTCTCTACCTCTGTCCAACAACAATTTCAACGAACGTCCCAATTAACTTCTCGATTCGCTTCTCCCCCTAAAAAGGTTCATGCGTAGCCGGCGTCGTTGGTCTCAAAATGCCTCGTTACTGTTTATTCGGCGATACTGTCAACACAGCATCGCGCCTAGAATCCAATGGTGAACCATTGAAAATTCACATTAGCCAAAGTACAAAATTAATTTTAGATAAATTCGGTACATTCGATGTTGTCGAACGGGGTCTGGTGGAGATGAAAGGCAAAGGTAAAATGCTGACCTATTGGCTGAATGGAGAACACAATTCCGAGGCATACACCGCCCATCCGACGAGTATTGACAGAGAGAAAGATAAAGTTGAAACGGCATCGTTGCTACGATCCGGGATGATTCGTAGTCGATCGAATTCAATGACAACGCACTTGAATGATTTGAGTGCGTCCGCTAGTCCCCTAGCCACGGAGGCGTCGGGCACAACGATGACAGCAACAGTGACAGCAACACCGACTGGAACACCGGTGGCAAACAAAAATCGAACGACAACAAATTGCAATTCGATATCGCCGCCAAACAATATCGACTCAAATTCACTAATAAAACCGTTAAACAACCTAATCAAAACAAATAACTTGAAAAATACAAATCAAATAAGCAAAAATAAAATCGCCAACAAAGAAGACAACAATTTGAGTGTGACGATACCATTGTTGAATAAGAATAAAGCGTAGCTTGGATGCCATTGAATGGAGTGCGTTTGAGAATAGCACGTGTTGATTTGAATTGAAATTGGTGAGGGTCGAATCGCTGCCAGGCATCATTCCCTTACCCACTGTCCCACTGAATGGTCTCTCTTTGTCGTTCTCTCGTCCCGAAACCCGATCCAATCGGCTCTCCAGTTTGCCGTTTATGTGTGCAATGTGTATCGTTGGTGACGATTGACCCTCTGGCCATATTTGCCGGTCTGGCTCTATATTCTTCGTACTTATGAATGGATACAATCCATCTGAGGCATCTTCATTCTCATTCAGCTCAGATGGATTTGATAAAAATGAAACAACACATTTTAACAATTTATTGATACTTAATCGTTAATGTCATGTAATTAATGTAATATTCATCAATATCAATGTATGTGTAATTATTATTCAAATTAAATCACCGTTTTGGATGTGTCCAAATGTCAAATAAATTATTTGGAAAATTGATTTTTTTGGCTGTTTTGATTTGAGAAGGAGTGAGAAGGAAAGGAGGAGGACGAGCACGAGCACCAACTGTATTGGGCTACCATCTCTTGGGAGCCTCTCCCCCCCAGCCAGGAACCATACCAAAGATGAGCTTGGAAGCTCTCACAACACCCATACACCCTCATCCCGCTTAACCGTCCATCCATCCCCTGAGTCAATCTCCGACAACATCTCCCAACAAAGACAAACATCGACTACGCTTTGTGTTTCATTCGAATTCAATTTCCTGCACATTAATTCCCATCAAGCTCATCAACATCCAAGATCTTCCGTCAATTCACAATAGCGCCCGGCTACGTGACAAATCATAAATGCAACAATTTGTTCCGACTGAAACGCTCTATTGAATACGAATGACTTTTGTTTGCTGCTGATGCACAGGCGTCCAGTGATGCTCTGTCACACATTCTCGTTCCATCAAAATCCGGATGATTACGTTTCCAGAAGGAAGCTACGCAATTCACATTCCGGCATTCCAGAACGATGAACACACAATTTTGACATGTCGACCAGAACGAAATGATTGAGGTTATTTATTCAATTATCGAAATCACAAAAAAAAACCCCATCGATTTCGTTCGTCTTCACAAAACCGAAAAACAACATTCGACTGACCATTTTGCTAATGACTCGACAATTCGCCCCGGACGGACGGACAATTGTGGCGAACATTACTTGATGAAATGGAAAAGCGATAACAAAAGACGTTGAAGGAAAATGATGGAAAGCCAAACAAAACAAAAACGCACGAAAATGAAATCAACAGACTCACGGTAATGATTGAGCACAAATGAGATTCGAATTAACGGGGGAGATGCCATCGATTTTAATCAAACAAGTTGAATTCAAAAAATGCGGAAAGGTTGTGGGCGAGCTTTAGCGGACCCCGTTTTCCCGTTGATCTGTTGGTCGAGGCCATTAAAATCCTCTTCATTTTTTAGGTTTTCTCTTTCGATTTTGAACGTTTCATTTTATCAAAAGCTCATCCCTTGGACATCGCATTGAAATGTCATTGACGAAAAGGTCGAACATGAACAATAATCGTCATTAGTCGTTCTCATACCGACGCTGGCCACCATCAATGGGATCATTGATTTCTTCATTGTTACACGCATCCTTCGCTACAGCCGTTCTGAATGGCTTACCATCGAATGACAGTCCATGCTGGTGAAATCCGTTCGGCAATCGCAATATGTCCAACCACGTCTTCACACACACATGGAATTATGTGGTGTCATTCTTGTGGCTTTTATTTCTCTTCAGTTTTCGTCTCGATTCTTTTCGACACATTCGACGATGAGCCAACGAGGGGGATGCTGGAAAGCGAATGTGAGTGATCGAATCATCGTCAAGATAGCAGTGGCCCGCATGACCTGGGCGGTAGGTTATTTTCCAGGAAAATCCATTGAGGGGCTTTCAGTCGGAAAATATAAACCGCCCAACATTCGGCCGGATGCTTGCTGAGCAAGAACAACAACAAAAATAGCAAAAAAAATTGAAATTATTTGATTGAAAAAGCATTTTTGATGGAAACGTAATTTTCTCAACGATTTCTGCGAAATTTGGCTTTCGTGGGGAAACGTATGAGGTACAGCGCTTGTAGACACCGCACTGGCCACTGTTCCACTTAACAGCTTCACGTCGGATGGATGAATATGTCGGTTTATGAACGTGCAGCCCGTGGATAATCAGGAGTGGGATGGGGGGTGTTCGGAGTATTTCTATCAATTTCGTGCCTTGACGACCACAACGTCAAAATAAACAACAAAAAATTTCATTTGTACAAACTCTCGATTTATTTCCATAATTTATCACAATGCGGAGATTAACTTCCAAAGTAAACCGCTTCAGGCGTTCATTTCTCGTTCATTTCAACGGGACTGAGGCAGTGGCCAACTGATTCGCTACTTTCATTTTGGATCGCCATAGGTGTTTCGCCTCGAACACCCTTCTGGAACACCCGAACCGGACGTTGGAAACCCTTCACGGAATGACGAGGCAATTCAACGTTGTAGACTTTCGCAAAGCCCACCTCCTTCAGCAAATACTCTTCAAATTGCTTCGGCAATAACGCAATCGATTTGTAATTTTGCGATATTTCCGGCGTTAAATTCTTTCTCTTCTTGTAGCCCTTCCATTCTTGAGCCTCCAAAATTAAGTGACCTCCTTCGTTCAGTTGCTTGAACATTCGCTTGAAGGTCAACTTCAGACCGGCATCACCGAAATTCAAATGAATCCATTTGGTCACCGACAAGCACAGAATCGTATCAAACTGTTGTTGATCCATCTCCAGTAGCCTCTCGTCACTTAGCACGTAGTTGCATTGACGGAAGGCGAGATTGTTTGGGTAACCCGTTGCATCCCGCATTCGACTTTTCTCCTTGGTTATTTGTTTTCTCGCGTTCGCGATGAGCGTCTTGTCGATGTCGATGCCCGTAACGAATTTCGGATTGAAATCTCGCGCCACAGCCATTGTCACTGCGCCGTGGTTGCAACCGACATCCAGAATCGTTTTACCCGCGAAGAGATGCGGGTAGCTTTTGAAGGCTGTCACTCGTAAGTCTTCCTCGTTGGCGTTTCTGTATCCGTAATATCGATCGTAGTTTCCGTAGATGAATATGTTTTTGTTCGTTTTTGCTGGTTTGTTCTGACTGGTCGTAGGTACTTCAAGCCGGGCCTTTTTTGCTGGCGGAAGTTTTTCTGTTGATGGCTTCGGTGCTTCTGAATCCTCTAGACTACGATTCTGTGGGATCTCCTTCACTGGTGGAGCTTCTTCAGTTGATGACTCCGGTGCTGCACAATCGTCTGAGCTCACAGTCTGTGAAGCCTTCTCTACCGGTACATCTCCTTCACTTGATGGCTCTGGCTCTGCAAAATCCACTAAGCCACCACTCCTCGGTAAGACCACAATCAGTTGATTCTTATTTGATAAAATCTTCTGAGATTTCCCACTTTCCCCCTCGACGAACGCCCCAAAACTCAGTGGAATAGACCACGATGCGGCATCACAACTGGCCATAGTCGTTTCTACAAAAGAACACGTTATTCCTCGAATGATTCAAATTCTCGACACTTTCAAACACTGCTTTCACTCGTTGCGACACTCACCGAACAGACTTATCAACGAAAATCAATGAAATTCCAGCTGATTCTTCAATTTACGCGTCCGATTGTGAAATTAACCTCAGAAACGATTCATGCTTCGCTTAAAAACGTAAACATTAACAAAGGCGCGATTCGGTTTCGTCACAAAAATCATATGCCTGACGTCTTGTGTCACAAAGTGCGCGCGTATACATGATGGAGAACGCCGCTGGATCATCAGCTCATCTCCAGTCGGGAATTCTCGAAAGAAACCCCCCACCAAAATCCGTAGATCTCCACCAGCCACCCCAAAAAGCAAACCCAATCATTCCCTTCGCATATTCATCCCCGCCAAAATCCCGCCAATTCAAACTCATTCACCACCTCTGTCCCAAAGACGACGCTCACCATCTCCGTGCAACGCCGCCAGAGAGCATCGCAATCGCCTCATCCATTCAATGGCTGGCTACAGAAAAATTTCTAATCTATTAGTAGCCATGTTTGTGTGTCAAAAGTCGAGTTGGATTGTGATTTTCGGGCGGTTTTATAGTTTTTCGTTAAAAAATTTTTAGTTTAAAATCGCCTTCATCCAATTTAAATCATCAACTCAATTCGACGATTGTGAAAATCATCCAAACCGATTTGTGAGCGGTCCGCAATCAGTGAATTTGTCACAAAATAAAACGAAGAAGAAATTCCCCAAAGCCACTCACGACACAATCAAAAGCAGAGGAAAGAAAAAAAAACAAGGCAGCGAAGAAGAAAAAATAATTTAAAAAAATAAATAGTTAATTTCTGGCGGATAAGAATGTGTTTTTCAGTTCATCACTTCGCGGGAGTGTGTGTACGTGATTAGTGCATTGCCATGACCGATTCTCGAAAAACTGTTTTCATTTCGGAAAATGTTTATTTCGCTACAAATAAACAAATATGACAAAAATACGCAATTGCTTTACGTTTAGTAAGTTTATCGATTTTAAGGCATTCACCGTTCGTTTTGCGTTATTTTGGTTTTGTGCGGAGTGCATTTTTAATGCAATTTGGCTCGATTGATGTGTTTTCTGGTGCGATTTTTTTCCTTTTTTTTCATTTGGAATGAGTCTATGACTGCGGGTGTGTGTATGTGACGGTGTGTGTGTGTGTTCATGTCGTGTCGATCGCAGACATTTTCTAGCCATTTAGAATAAGACGACTGAAGAAGAAACCAACAACAACAACAGCTATGAAAGAGGCATTGTGCGAGTGTGTTACATCAATGGCTCTCAAACGGTGTACCGATATGACGACGACGACGACGACAGTGTATTGTTTTGTCTGAGTTTTCACTATTTATTGATTTTCTCGGTTGAATTCTCATTTTGCGCTAAAAAAAAACGCTGATTTTCCCGGTTTAACATCGAATGCATGAATTTCCATCAACTCTGAAATCAATTCGGAAATGCAAATGCATTATCGATTCATCGATAATTTCTATTTTGAAACAAATTTTCCGTGTGGTCGTCGCATGTTGGTGTTTCGTAGCGAATGTGAAATGAGCGCGAGCACTTGTACGACGGCATTCTCCGAATGGATAATGGATTTTCGGTAGAATTTTCAACGAGATGCCGTTCTAAATTTAGCAAAAATGCAGTGACGTTTCTCCATCAGAATCATTTCAGAGTTGAAAGATGCGGTTCGGTTCAAATGGAATGGGCACGGAATTCAGGCGAAAATCTCTTTTTCAAAACAATTCTACGGAAAATGCACAATCTGAAAACTCATCGCTTGGACAATTTGTTTATGATCGACCATTCGTTTATTGCTTCCAACCGTAATTACAACTAAGATTGCTGTTCCGAAATATATTACGGCGTGTCATCGTTTCGGAAACACATTGTTGATGTTTGGTTGTCGATTTTTCTCTTCGGAATCGAACCAATGTGAACGCCCTACCAAAAATTTCGTTTGAAATGTGAATGTGTTTTTTTTTTGCCTTCTTCTTCTTTTTCTTTTTCTTCATCATCATCATCGTCGTCGTCGTCTCCTCTCGAACAACGCCATTTCAATGAGTGAATTTCCCCACTCTACCACGCTGTATTGAGTCGACAGAACCACAACAACAACAACAACATCCATCGAACCAGCCAGCCAGCCAACTAGCACCAGCAACAGTAACAGCAGCAGCCGCCGCAACACACTCGTGTACAATATTTTTCTCGAGGTTTTTGACTTCTCTCTCGTCGTTCGTCTCGTGTGTTTCGTGTGTTCTGTTTTCTCGCCTGAATTGAATGGGTGTCGGTGAATCGGTGTATGTGGTTGGTTAGTTGTGCTTCAGTTTCAATTGTTTCTTTTTATTTTTGTGTGGATATTTCTCTGTGTTTGATCCGCAATTGCGATTGGAATTAAGGTGGTGTTCTTGCGGTGTGTGCTTGTGTGTGTGTGAGACAGTCACCGATGGTGCTTTATGCTCGAGAAAATGATTGTCGTTTGATAAACGGACATGAATTGATATTTTGAATGTGCGGTGAATAGACGATACATTGATTGGACCGGCGTCGACATGAGCAAATAAACGCTTTCATCGAAATCGAACGATGAAAATTCGTCGTCAATGTTTTTCCGGAACGACCACATTTCCAACTTGCATACAAAAATGTCTATAACTTGCGCAATCTCCTCGTCTGCCTTCATCACATACACGGCCTATCGGCATCAATACACACCGTGTGCTAGAATGAAAATGAATTATTGTGGCGGGCCATTCGCCTTTATGTTCGTCGCTATTGGCGTTCTCTTCGTCACCGTCATTGTCTACAGTGAAGGCATCGCATGATAATATTAATGACGTATCGTCAGTTGACTGGACATTCAGAATCGATAGCGTTGGAATGAATCCATCGGCAGACAGTTTCTAATCGAATATTCAGTCGACCGCATGGATTATTGTCTGATCCATTGCGTGTGCGTTCACCACCACTGGATGATTATCCTCGAAGCGGACGACTTTTCCGAAATGGTTTATTTGGTTTTTTCTTCGTCCAATTATCGACAATTTCAGCCCGTCAACGTCTAATCACAATCCCACATTCGCCTTCGCATTCAACGGACTAAGATTCACCACGCTCCTCTCATTAGCAAACCTATGCAAGTCACGTAGGCACAATTTGCCGTTGCGTCGTTTGACGGTTCGGTCTTGTCGTCAAGTCGCTTCGATTCGTTGAAAGAACTGTTGTGTGAATCCTCCGTTTGCCTCTTTCCCCCTGCCGGAGCTGATGGCCCCCCAATGGTGAACACATCTTCAACAGCCTGACTCAACTCGATCGCTCGTCTTTTCATCGTCTCAGAGCGATTATTTTGATCGAGCGCTTGTCGCATAAACAATAATTCGTTGGAAAAATAAACAACGAATATTCAAACATTGTGCAGTGTCGGCGATTTTGTGTGTTCCCGAAAAATACAAACTCAACAAAAAGAAAACGAAACAAAAAACCACATCAATAAAGAATTTCTCGTGTGTGCAGCGAGTGTTTTGCGTCTTGGCGGTATTTTCGATTCGAAACGAGAAACAATCGCCGATATTGAAATGCATTCGTCTTTTGGTGTTGTTTGAACAAATGAAATTGTTTTTTTTTTTATTTTTTTCATTTCATTTTCGGTTTGCTTGGATTCACGAAATAATTACGTAAAAAATCTTGAGTCGAGAATGTTTTCATGATATTGCTCGTCGTCGTCGTCCTCGTCCTCGTCGCCGTCATTGTAATGCATTTGAGCGAAAATGAGCTCACACAATGTGCTGCGGTGCTTGTGTGAAACATTGTTTGTCGATAAATGTTGTGTGTGCGATGCATGTGCTGAGTTGATGCATTGTTGTGATATTCGCAAGTGAGTTCCGTGCGATGCGGTCGGTGTATGGGTTTTGCTTGTGTTGCGTGGTGATTGTTCGATCGTTTATTTATTTTCTAATCGCATAATTCGCGATAGCAAATTCCAATGATTATCACAATGCCACGGCATTCAGCGGAATCTAAGGCAGTCAACGGAATGTAAACACTTTGGAATGTCGGTTTTTGTTGTGAGAATCTCGCAAAGAATTCTCGATGAAAGTGACCCATTGTGTTGGTAGCTTTGGCAAGAAAATCGATAACAGAAGCTAACGGTCACCAGGTGTGGTTTCGATCAAACCCCCAGCCAGATTTGAATACCGCAAAGACGTTCAATCGCCCCCACCACGTTGCCGACCGACAACATCGTGTCTCTTTCTCCATTTTGCATATTTTCCATGCAGACGCCTTTATGGGAAAGTGTTATTCTTATCGATTCGGCCCGAAGAATGCCTGATGGGGTGGCACATCACTCAAATCGTGCGAAATTTTCCTTCAATAGAACACCTCAAACAAGTGCGCGATGGATGAAACATTCATCACAAGAATGCGAGCGAAATGCCAGCATCGGCTATGTTGATGATGGTGATGATGACGACGATGCCAATGATGACGACGATGCCAATGACGGCGAGTGTGTTGTCGTGAAGGCACAGCCAGGCAAAGAAACTTTCTCTTCGGTCGAAATTCCCTGACATCATAATTGTGATGATGACGACGCCGTTGTCGTCGTCGTCGTTGATGAGATGATGCAATGCGCATGTGCGCTATTGCTGAATGGCCACAAATCGCATTTGGTTATATTTGTGTTTTGGAGGAGCACTCACACAGACACACAACAACGCACACACACAGACACAGACAACGGGGCGACAACAACAATCGTTAAATGAATTTCATTCAGTTTGATGTAAAATTTTCGTTGTTTGGTTCAATGTCAGGCAGCCTTGAGCTAGACCTCTGTACGAAATTATATAAAATTTCGATTGTGTGTGCGATGAACGGAATGCTTATGTGCTTGTTGCCCGTCGTCGTCGCCATTGTCGCCGATGCCGACGCGCTCATCGGCAAACACATTCGCTTTGTCCCAAAATGAAATTCACGAATTTGTTCAATTGAATTTCGGCGTTTGTCTTCTCTTTAAATCTCTTTCTCTCTCCCTCTCCGTTGGATTCTACAGAGATTTTCGCTTTTCATCATCGCTATTCGATGTTTGCATTATTTTTTTCCAGCGTCCAGCGCGAAAATTGTGCTCTCATCTCAGCGCCGGGTTTTCGCTTTCGAATTCCAGTTTCGCCTTTGGGTCTTCTGTGTGAATGTTCTTTTCGAAACAAAGTCTATGGGATGCGGTTGTGAGGTGATTTTTCCCGGTTGAGGGGTGCCGAAACGAGATTTCTCTTCTGAATTTAACTCATTTTTTTTTTCGTTGCTTCATTGTTTGATGGATTAACAGCTGGTCAATTGCTTGGGTTGTGCGTGAATGCCGGTTTTGAGTGAATGTTGTTGTTGATCATGAATCGTTCGGGACTTGGCATTCGATCGTCGATCTCGAACGTCAACTCCATATGCCATTCTGGTTGACGATTAATTTTGATGTGGTTTCGATTGTCACGAATCGATGCTCATTGTCTGAATTCTGCCAAATAAAAAATATTGTTTTCGTTTCGATGCCGGCTAATTCCATCATTTATTTCCAGATGTGATGACAATGCCAGCGTGTTTTTGAGTTTCATTTCGACATAATTTTTCTGGAATTTCGTTTACAAAACGGTTTACGAAAGAACAGAAGCTGCCTAACGAAACAAAAATGGCCACATCACAGCATCCGCCAATAAAATTGCATTCACCGGCCGGCTCAAATGTCGAGCCAATGTGTTTCAAATGGCCATTGCAAACTGGTTCGGGTGCTGAGAAACATGACAGTGGCATCGAAATACTGGACACAATTCGATGGGTTTGCGAGGACATGCCCGAGATAAAAGCCGCCATGGAGAATACCACAATGATTGACGTTGACACCACAAACTATGACACGATGCGTGGCATCTGTGACATCTACAACAAGGCGATCGACAGTGTTATTTCATTGGTGAGTTCAAGTTTGAGAATCAATCGTTTGTTTCCGCTAATTGCAGCCATTTTGAAATTTTCAGGAGAAAGGAACGTCCTTGCCGACCCATCGCCTCAACAAATTCCCAACGAAAGATCTTCTCCGACACATCATCCAAGTCGTTTACAACTCGGCTGTGTCCGAGCCAGAGAAACTGAATCAATACGAACCGTTTTCGCCGGAAGTCTACGGTGAGACATCTTTCGATCTCGTTTGTCAAATGATCGAGCAAATTCAAATAACCGCCGACGATGTGTTCATCGATTTGGGCTCCGGTGTGGGTCAAGTTGTCTTACAAATGGCCGCGAGTATGTCAATTAAAACGTGCTATGGCATCGAACGAGCCGATGTCCCGTCGCGCTATGCCGAAGGCATGAATGTGCAATTTCGCTCGCTGATGCGATGGTTTGGCAAGCGATACAACGACTACCAGTTGATCAAAGGCGATTTTCTTGCTGACGAGCATAGCGAGAAAATCAATTCGGCCACCATTGTGTTTGTGAATAATTTTGCCTTTGGACCGACGGTGGATCATCTGCTGAAGTTGCGATTCGCCGAATTGAGAGACGGCACACGGATCGTTTCGTCCAAAAGTTTTTGTCCGCTGAATTTTCGGACGACCGAAAGGTGAGTTGATGAGATCTCGCACCAAAACCACCCGGACGCTAACATTGACTTCTTCTTTCAGAAATCTGACTGACGTCGGAACGATAATGCACGTCAGCGAAATGTCACCTCTGCGGGGTTCAGTGTCGTGGACAGGCAAACCGGTGTCGTACTATCTGCACGTGATTGATCGCTCAAAGTTGGAGCAGTACTTTCACCGGCTGAAGAATAACAAAGGCGAAGGGGACAGCACAACTGCCCGAACGGGTCGAACGACGCGAAATAATAATGCGCAGAAAGCGGATGGCAATTCGTCGGGCTCTGAAACAGAGGCGTTGGTGAACGGTAACAGCAATGGTGGACCTCAAACGCGACAAGCTTATGGCAATTTCAGTTACAAAGACAAAAGCAGCCATTCAGACGAGGAGAATAGTAGCAAGAATAAGAATGGCGTTCAAACAAAGAAACGCAAGAAGCTGACGCGAAAGGCTGCAGCAAAGGCAAATCTAGCAAATCAAGCGAGTGCAATGCCAGCGCAACCGGCTCAGAAGAAACGAGCGGCAGCGAAACCGGCTGCCCCGGCTACAGCAGCGAATAAGAAGGGTGGTCGTAAACGCAACCTCAAAATCAACGGATTGGATGTGCTTCACAGTTATACTCTGTCGAGTGTGAGTGCCGAGAATATGGGCAAGAAAATGCCAGCGGCACCGGGTTGTGTCGATCAGCAGTTGACCTCGTTGACAAGTGAAATGACCCACGTTGAATTGGCCATTCCTGCGGCTCCTCGTGAGACGCCGTACGCTCTGCAACTCCTGCTGGACATGTATCGGAATCAGTTCATGCAGTATATCGATCAGATGAAAAGCAACACGTACAAGGACAATGTCACCAAGCAGATTACCGATGAGAAAGAACGCCACAAGAATCTGCTGAATCGAGCCAGCCAACTGGAGAAACAAATCAAGGTGCTGATCGATGACAGCGTGGCATTGCTGAAGGCTCGCATGAACGAATTAGGCATCTCGATGACTAGTCAGAATGACCTGTTGGCCAAGGCCAAGGAGATCGTCGGCCGTCATAAGGAGCTACAGGTAATGGCCGCTAAACTCCAGAATCAAGTGAGTCACATCGAACAAGAGCAGAATAATTTGATTCTTTCGCAAGTGCAATCGCTGGCGAGCAAATATTCGAAATCGTCTATGAACGATTTCGAGTTAAATCCGCAAACATCGCACGAGTTGGTGTTGAAGGAAATCGCCAACACTCTGTCGTATCGCAAACAGCTGCAGGCCCAGGTGTCAACATTGGAGAATCAAATGAATGCGATTGAGAATTCGGCGATGGCAGTCAGCCAGCCGACGCCTGTAATAACTGTTGAGGAGAAGAAGCCCTCCGTCAGTGTCATTTCGAGTGTTCAATCGGTGGCGCCTTTAACCGTACCGTTCGTCACAAGCAACGTTCCATTGGCGCCACCAACAAAACCTGTGCCCACAAAGTCCCAGCGAAAGAGTCGAGATCATCGCACGCGTTCGCAGGAGTGGCCGGACATTCCGGATGTTGGGCGAATCGTTGAGAATAATCCGGAGATTTTGGCGCAGAAAATCCTTGAAACTGGTCGACAGATTGAAGCCGGAAAGTTGCTGGCCAACAACAACTACAAACTGAAAGACCGAGACGATCGACGAGGTTCTGGTGATGCATCGCTCATGCCAGCCCCAACGGTTGTCATCAAACCAATAAATCGAGCTGCCGCAATCACTGTGGTTCCAAAGCCGCCCGCAAAAATCATTCAAGATGCGCCCAAGGTTGTGAACTTTGAAGATCGCCTAAAGTCGATCATTACGTCGAGGCTGAATGAAGATCACGAGCAGCGAAAGGCTCAAGTGAAGCCTTCTTCATCACCTGCTCCAACTTCTACTGCCCAAGCTGCACCGCAACAATCTGCGCTGCCGCAATCTTCTCATCCGTCGCCAGTGATTTATCCGAAATCTTTTGCACAAGCCGTGCCAAGTACATCCAGCGCCAACTACATGTACAACGCAACCAATCAAATTGTTCCGGGAACAACACACCACCTGAATGCCGCCACCACGATATCAGCTGTCAAACCGTCCATGCCGCCAGCAAATAATCCACCGAGTCGATCAAATCGCCCGTCTTCGGCCAGTGGCAAATACCAACAGCCTCAGCAGCCTCAGCAACCCCAACAGCAGCCCCAACAGTCTCAACATCCCCAGCATCATCAACACCCCCAACATCATCAACACCCCCAACACCCGATGCAGCACCCATCGCAGGTTCAGCAAGTGCAGTTTTATCAAAAGAACGATACCGGTTTCCCGCCAAATCCCGCGGTTCACATCAATCACGCAAATTACCCGCAACGCGTCAAAACCCCGGCCGATTTGCATCACCACGTGATGTATCAACAGTCGCTGAACGAGCAAAAGGAGTTTAAGGCACCGGAAAAAATGCGCTTCGAGCGAGCGATGGGCAATCACATGCTCGAAGAGCCAATGTCATACCCAGGACGACCCCCCAGTCGTCAGAATACCCGTCAGATGATCCCATCGCATCCATCGGCCTCCTCATCTCCAGCCCTACCAGACTACACACAAGTTTCACCGGCAAAGATGGCGCTGCGACGACACCTCTCCCAGGAGAAGCTCACCCAGCATGGTCCCACATCGGGCCCTGCATCCAGCGGGGTGAAAACCATCGGCGACTTGGTCAACGGTGAAATCGAACGTACGCTCGAGATCTCCAATCAAAGCATTATCAATGCCGCGATCAACATGAGCACGATGGTCCAAGCGCACACGGATCCACGAGGAAGCAGCACAGTCATCGCTCTTCCCTCTCAACGGCCAGAACGGGTGAATGTTCGTCTCATCGACGATCTACTCCCTCATTCGATGCCCGCGTATGGGGGTCGCATTAGTCGAGGCGATCGCGCCAAATCCCCAATGGTTCAAATGCACAACCAAAATAATTTGGCCACGTTGGCCCACGTCGCTTACAATCACAACAAACTGAATCAACCGGATGTAAACACCGTTCCCATACCCCGATTACCTTCGCGGTCGGGACAGCAATATCCCCAGCAGCAACCCAATCAGCGTTATGTACAGTCCCCGTCACCACAGTTGTCGCAACGGGTGAACGCCTCATTCGGTGGAAGCTCATCGTCACATCCACAGGAACCTCTGCCAACGGCGAAATACATGCCACTGCCACGGGCCGATATGAAGCCCTATTTTGAATCGCATTTTGCCGACGAACAGAAGGCCATGATTCAGCACCTGAACAAATCGAAAATCGTCGAAGAGAGTCCTCGGAAAAACGGTGGCCCACCTTTTGAAGGTAAGTCTCGGACAGAAGACGTTTCCTGCGGCAATAAATCTCATATCTTACTCCGTTTGATTACAGGTCTGGCAGCAGCACTGCAACAGCGCGTCATAAACCAAATGAAAATCAAAGAAGAGCACGACGAACGTCAAAAACGCACCGAATTGAACATCATTCCGATCATGAATGGCAATGTGAGCATCACCCCATCGCCGCAAATCAAAACTGAAGGTGAGCTCCTCCATCGCTCTTTGACTGAATCTCTGCTGAACCACTTCCTTCCATCAGCAGGGGCCAGCTTGAAACGGACATCGCCAATCGTTCATCATCATCGGCCCTCGAAAATACGCCACTTCGACATGAACGATAGCCTTCTGTCATCATCATCATCTTTAGACGTCCATCAACATTCCGGTCGTCAGTCGACCACCATGGAACTCATGAGTCCCGAAATCAACTCAATGACTTCCGAAGATCGCGCTCATATTCGTCCCAAACACGACGATGGTTAGTGTTGTTGTTTTTCTTTCGTTTTTCATTTTATTTCTTTTCTCTTTTTGTTTCGTTGTTGTTGTTTTTCTCACTATCTCTTTCACTCTGTCGTTCGTTTTTTCTCTTTGGCAAGTTTTCATTACTTTTTTTTTGTTTTTTTTCTTCGTTATTTTGCTGCTGATTTTTCCATCGAGTCATTTTCGAATGTTCGCTTGGACGTCATTCGTTTGTTGGTAGATTTTTAAATGAAGGCACGCATGCCAATCGTTGAGTTGTCTGTCGATTTGATGCAGTACCAACGAATGGCATTCCGTCCAAGAATTTTTTTTATAGAAAAAATAGAGAAATGATATTTCGCGTCGAAAATAGTCACGAGTAGTCTAAATAAATCATAAGCGTTGTTATTGAATGCTTGACGGAATCAAGCAATGAGAAATAAGATAATTTCCTTTTGATTTTGTTTATTCGAGGAAAATCAAACAAATGAAAGCAACACATTGTTGACTTTAGCTTAGTACCGATTTCATTATAAATGGAATGAATTTAGTCAAGTAGTTTTAGAAGATGAAAAAAGAACAAACACACATTTGAGTTTCGTCATGTTTTCTCTCTTTCAATTGCATAATCACATTCGTTAAAACCGCATGCCATTTATTGTTTTTTGTAGAATCGTTTAACTTTCGATATTTTGTTGTTGTTTTATTTGTCATTCACCGAGAAAAGCGCGGTAAAACATATAAACACACACACACACACATACGCATAAAACCACCACTCACACTCACATACCGAAGAAGAAGAAAGCCAACGCATAAACGACATGACTCGCATTAGGGAGCGCGTTCACCAGATCGCTCAGCTCATTCACCCCAAAACTGACTCAATGCTTATTGAAATTCTCACAAAAAATTCACCATGAACCATTCCTCGTGTCACACACACTCAAATAGCCACTATTCCGCATGCGCTCTCACGAATTCATCTCCATCGACCCATTCATTTAATCATAAATCATACCGATAAATCGATCACAGGTCGCGGTACCTGTTCGAAATCTAAAATTAATTCAAATTTGATTTCAAAATTGAAAGAACCAAAAATCAACAAAAATGCATTTCTTCAGTTTCGTTTAGAAAAGAGCGACTCAGTCACGAGAAATTCACAATGGATTACAATAAGCGAATGCTCGATCAGCAAAGACGATAGACTTTTGGCGAATGCCTCCCCCTCCCCTACAAACACACAACACGACCAGACGTTTACACTCTGAACATTTACAAACGTTATTTTACGCACTCGCGCCCACACACATACACACACACACACACACACATGAACACACCGACGACTCTCTGATCCAATTGGCCATAAAATTACGATTTCCGATTCGATTCGTGGATCGATTTGATTTGATGAATTTTCTCGAATTTGATTCAATCAATTTGTCACTGGCTATGACTAGGTGAGTGTAATACACCAGCAAACAGGTACCACGACCAATATTTTTTTTTCTTTTTCTTTTCGTTTTTTTCATATTGATTTTCTTTTTCTTAAATTTATTATTTTGATTTATTTTGTCTAAATTTAAATTATTTTACCAAGTAACTGGGTTAAGGTGCTCGTTCTAGTTTGAATTTACGTTTAGTTGTAGCTCGTAGTGTTGTAGTGTTTGTTTGTTCGAGCAGTTTGAGGGCTTTTTGAAGCGACTGGTTCTCGGCATTTGCGCTTCAAGAGGCCTTCAAGCCGATCGATAGTGCTGGAGGATCTGGAAACCGCTCAAATGATCGATGTCTGTGGCATTTGGGCGCCGTTTGCCAGCTTTCTCAGACCTTGATCGTATCGATGTTCTTTAACATTTCATCTAAATGTTTGTTGTCTTCTCAATGTTTTTGCGTCAAAATCTGTTCGAATTATCAATCGGTCAACGCTTTTCCAACCAAATTGATTTTCTAAGCATTTATTTCCATTTATTTTTGTTTTGTTAAAGCTTTTGTTTGTCTTTACATTTGAAGTAAGTTGAATTTGTTGAAAATAAATTTGGCAGAAATGAAAAGAAAGAAAAAAATAACAAAAAAAAATAAGAAAAATTCAAACGAAAGCACCTTAACAGAAACCCCGGCCACATTCGGGCCGGATCACTTCGACGATGAAAACAAATCAAACATTTTGAAAAAAAAAAAAGAAAAAATATTGAAAAATAAACACTAAAACCAAATCAATCAATTTCCAAATCATTCACAATTCAGTATTCCCTTCAATAGATGATGTTGGTGATGATGAATCCCATTGGCAAGATCGCGTTAGTTCCGGGTTTGATCGTTTAGTTGCTTTCGCATCGACGGAGTTAACCAAGTCCCGGCGTTCAATTGAAGATGGACCATCGACGAGTCCCGACTCGGGAATAAATCAAAGCAGTGACGGACGAACGTTCTTATCGTCATCGTCCTCGTCATCGCAACTGGATGCGCCGACATCGAACTCGATGCAGACCGTTGTGCCGATATTGAAATCATCACCGGCTGAGCCGTTGGAGAGTCCACCACCATGCGATTTGCCGCGAACGCCAAGCCCTTCAGCAACACCCCCACCGATGATGTTCTCAACGCAACCGATGCTGGTGGACCAGCATCATGAGCCGAATTTGAAGATCCCACTGAAATACCAAAGGCAATCAAAGTCGTCATCGCAGAAGCATTACAAGAAGAAGTTCCGAGAACGTACCTGGGAGTATGACGACTATGACAAGGACATGAACGATCACAGTCAGGACAATGGCTTTGGGACCAGTCATGGTCATCCAGATGTTGATCATCCTTCGTCCTCGCACCACAATCATCATCATCATAAATCGTCGAAATTTCGACCGAAAGGCAAAGATTGGGACTGGCGATCGGATCAACATCGCGGCAAAGGTCACGAGAACGATGCTGCTCATGCTTAATGCGATCACAGCTCATGCACACATCCTTACACACATGCGCATAACCACAAACAAATTGACGACACAACGTGATGTCGTCCCTAATTTCATAAAATGAATGAACTAATCCAATTAATTTAGAATGAAATTCGTAATTATTTTTTTCTCGACGATTATTTATCTTTTAATTCCTTCTTATTTTTTTTCATTATTCCCTCATTTCGTTTATTTTAACGAATTAAATTTATTTTCATTTAATTTTCTTCCCAAAATTAAAATAACAAAAAAAAAATCATTTTTTTTTTCGTTTAAAATGAAAATCGTTAACATTTTTGGTTTATCTATGAATTGTTATTGAATTGAACTGCCAAATTTATGTTAAATTATTTCTTTTTTTTTTTGATTAACAATCGTTTAGAGTTTTGTTTCTCATTTGTGGATTTCAATGGAAACTCAATGTGACTTAATTTATCATTCAAATCTTTTTCATTCGGAGGCGAGCTAATTTCGACCATGAATGCAACCAACTAATTTGGAATTTATAATCAATTCTTCAGTTTGAATATTAAATTAATGGCAACGCGACAAAATTTTATTAAAATAATATTTTCCAAAAATTAAGACAAACTTTAAATTGAGTTTGTTTGAATGAATTCATCGACAAAAACATCGTTTTCTAAAAAAAAAAATTTGATATAATTTTAAGGAGTTTTGGAAATCATCTTAATTTTCATTTTGAGACTGATTGAGAAAATTCGATGAAAATACTAAAGAATTATATTATTTGTTTTTTTTTTCTGTGGTTTTACGTTCGAACGAATATCGGTTAAATTTTCGTAAGTAGAACACTTTCACATGGAAACAGCCTACTGCCATAGATTTAAGCCGAAATTATTTCGACCAAAATAAAACAATAATTAATTTTAGTAAAGATTTCAATCGATTTATCGTTTAACGTTTCGGTTTGCTAACCCATCGATTACACGTTTTGTGAACGTATCCTTTTCGGACAAACGACCAGCACGACTATAGCCGATCTGCCATGACCGTTTTCATGCAGCTCAAAATTTTCTTTTTAAAGATTTCTCTGTCAACGATATCGTGTGTTTTCTGAGCGTTTTTTCACCTTTTCTTTCAACGAAATTTCAAACGCAAATTTCAATTCAAGCATAAAATTTAAAATCGTTCGAAACTAGCCGAATTTTATACGTAATTAAGAACTAAATAATTATTCGAAGAAAATAATGTAAACAGTAAATTAATTTAATAATTTAATTTAATTTAAATGAATGAATAACAACAACCCGGATTATAGCATTTAATAATGTTTCGTAATGAATTAATTGCAATGCAATCTACGTTTTTTTTATTCGGTTTTTGGCATTCTGATCTTTGCGGCAAATCGTCTTTGCGATTCGAACAACAACAACAACAATAACAACAACACGATAACGATAACAAAACAAAGAGGAAAAAACAAAATCGACATGAATTATCGACAATTTCAACAAAATGAATAATTTTCGAAAAATCGAGAGAATTTAGAAATAGCCAATGATTTTCAAATGAACTTACACGAAATGTTCTTATTACAGTTATTCTAATCGATTGCAAAACCTTAATTCAAATCTATGATTATGATAGTTATTATGCGTAAATGAATGGATCATGTACAATATGTGTGATAAACGTAATTATTGAAATAAATTAATAGAAAATGAAGATGGCTTTTTGTGAAGAGACTTGGCTTGGGTTCTTTGATTCTCTCAGTGAAGGTTCAGGATGAATGGAGCGGTTGCTGAGACGTGGGACAGCTTTATGCTTCCTGCAGAGCTTCGAAGAGTCCGACAATAGAAAGTTGTACTGCGTTCTCACCTCGCTCGTAGCCTTTCTTTCGCGATCGCGAAAAAAGTCGCGGTCGCGAAATTTTTTGATGGGGGCGAATTTCGTTGGGCTTGATTGGGTATCTGCCCTTTCGGGATACTTTGTAATCTCCCCAAATCCCATCCCGTGTAGCTTCGCAACATCTCGCATTGCACTCGAAAAACGCGAATTCTTCCGTTAGTCCGGTTGAGTCCTGCTTGGTTGAACCTAATCCAGTTTTGCAAATAATTGTTTCCTGATTGGCCATTGAGGGGGATATTTTGATGGGGCGGGATTCGTTGGGCTTGAGTGTGTATGCGGCCTTCCGGGATACCTTGTAATGCCCCTAAATTCCATCGGTTGCCTTGAAGCATCTCAAGTTCCGCTTCAAATTCGAAAGCTCTTTCGATTGCCCTGTCGAGCTTCGATTGGAGCAAACGGGCCTCGTTTCGCAAAGCGGAATTTTCATTATTTTGATTAATTTCATGTTCATTCTGCATAATCTTTTGGTTTGTTTATTTTGAAACTCTGAAAGTGGGAAAGATCAAATTTTCACAGCCAACGTGATTACTTAGGCCTACTGAGCAAGCACATTGTTGCTTTCAACAACGGCCTGCACATAATACGGGTAGAGTGGAGAGAAACCGGATTTCGGGAAGAGAACTCAATAGTCTCTACTCACTTTCTAGTTTGATTTTGGTGCTGCTTTTGGATTCGTGAAAGTACTCTTTCCCTTTCTTACTTTAAATTTATTATTCCCGAAGCGCCCTCTGTGTAAAAAGTGACACTTTAAAAATGTCAAATACCCTCTCTTTCCCTCTTATTCGTTCGGCCTCAGCAGAAATGTTGACAGTTCGGCATTAAACAGAAATCGTTGAAAACAAAAGCTGTTTTTCGGAACAAACTAGAATAAATCGGTGAACTCCACGCGAAACAAAGACCGAGATTTGAGAATGGATGTGGGTGAATTGCTGTCGTTCAAGGTAATTGACTGAGAAGCGAAAGGCTTTGCATAAAAACCGAAAACATTCAGATGTTTGGTTAGGTTCATGTTTGTTGTTCAATAAAATCAACTAACAATTCAAATCGTTTAGCCGGAAGCGACACCGAAGCGTCCAAATGACGAGTCCGAAGACCAGGAGGACGCTAAGCCGGATCGCAGCAGCGAACGCCCGAGAAAAATGCAAAAAATGACAAACGAAAAACTGACCAAGAAGCTGTTGATTGCCGCCGGCCCAGAGCCAGAAATCAGCGAGGAGGAACGACTCAACATATTGAAGTATGTCGAAGAAGAAGAGCCCACGGGTGATTTGCTCGACGAGACTGGCTTGCGCAAGATGATTTTGTTGTTCGAAAAGCGAAATCTGCGAAATCAAGAGATGCGAATCAAATTCCCAGACAATCCAGAGAAATTCATGGAGAGCGAAGTGGATTTGAATGGGATGATTGATGAGCTGAAAGCGATTGCAACGGTGCCGGATTTGTATCCGGTGTTGGTGGACTTGAATGCCATTCCGAGCTTGTTGGAATTGCTGGCCCATCAAAACTCCGATATTGCAGTGGCAGTGGTTGACTTGCTGCAGGAACTCACAGACGTGGACATTTTACATGAAAGTCTTGAGGGCGCCGATACGCTTATCGAAAGTCTGCGAAAGCAGCAAGCGAGTGCGTTGCTTGTACAGAATTTAGAACGTTTGGACGAGACGGTAAAGGAGGAATCAGACGGCGTTCACAATACTTTGTCCATTTTTGAGAATCTAACAGAAATCCATCCGGAAATGTGCCACGAGGTAGCGGAACAAGGACTCCTGCAGTGGCTGCTCAAGAGACTCAAAATGAAAATGCCATTCGAAGGCAACAAACTTTACTGCAGCGAAATTCTCTCGATTCTGATTCAAGACAACAACGACAATCGACTATTGCTGGGCACCCTGGACGGCATTGATGTTATGCTGCAACAACTGGCCATCTACAAGCGCCACGATCCAAACACCGCCGAGGAACAGGAATTCATGGAGAATCTCTTCAACTGTCTGTGCTCCGCACTAATGGCCAAAGAGAATCGAGATCGGTTCCTCAAAGGCGAAGGTCTTCAACTGATGAATTTGATGCTGCGCGAGAAGAAGCTCTCCCGTAACGGATCGTTGAAGGTCCTCGATCACGCTATGTCTGGCGCAGATGGGAAGGACAATTGCAACAAATTTGTCGATATTCTGGGATTGCGTACAATCTTTCCGCTGTTTATGAAAACCCCAAAACGCAACAAGAAACGTCTGCTCAGCACCGACGAACATGAGGAGCATGTCATCTCGATTATTGCAAGCATGTTGAGGAACTGCAAAGGTGCTCAACGGCAACGTCTATTGGCCAAATTCAGCGAGAATGATCACGAGAAAGTGGATCGCCTCTTGGAACTCCATTTGAAGTATTTGGAAAAGGTGGATGCCATCGACGCTGAAATCGACAACCACCGGGAGGATGAAGAGGCTGACGAAGAAGAGGATGCAAACTATCTGAAACGACTCTCTGGCGGCTTGTTCACTCTGCAACTGGTGGACTATGTCATTTTGGAGGTCAGCTCAACGGGAGACACAGTCAAGCAGCGGGTGGTGAAGATCCTCAATCTGAGAGGCTCCTCCATGAAAATCATCCGACATGTCATGAGAGGTAAGTGCCGACAGCTGAGCTCCCATGGAGTTGTTTCACCCGGTTCATCTCTTTCAGAATACGCCGGGAATCTTGGAGAAGCCGGTGACAGTGAATGGAGAACACAAGAGCAGCAGCACATTCTCCAGCTGGTGGACCGCTTCTAGTGTTCCTCTGGATGATTTTCAACCAACAACTTCTTACTTTTTTTTTCAAATAAAATCAATCAAAACAAGAAAAAAAAATTAATTTTCAAATTTTCCCGCAAGGGGGCTGACATTGATATTCTCGATAGGGGCTCAGTGAAAGGTGTCATTCAGACAGAATATTCTCGATAGGGAATTCACTGAAAGTCATTCCTTCAGAAATTGAGCGACGGTTCAGGAAAAATGGCGTCAATGTTGAGTCGCAGTGTAGCTTTAGCTGAATGTTTAGCGAGAAATTCGACAGCCAAAGTAAGTTGTAATTCCTCAAAAGCCTTTGCCAATGGTTGTGAAAATGGATTTTCCGTCAAAGAAAAACTAATAAATCACACTCGATTCGGGTGGGTCGACTCGGTGGTTTTTCATGCCATCGTTGACGTAACATCGGACCCAGTGTCAGGTGCTTTGAAAATCGCAACAAACTGCGATGTGTGCGGAAAAAAATTTGGCGAATTGTTTGGATTACGTAACGCAATTTGGTTATCAGTTCGATTGTTTTGACGGAAATCTCGCTGGGAATGCATCAAAACAACTACCAGCTGATGCATCAAGGGCCGATATGTTGACCACGCCAAAAGAAAGGGATTTTTCCGGAAAAAATGACCCACATTGGCCTTTCCAATTAGTACAACTGTCACACGATCAGCTGTGAATGGTCATGCGCGTGATGATCGAATTCGTGACAATTAAATTAAAAATCGAAAACGCTTTTTTCTTTTTGTTATTTTTAGATATTGGGAGCAGCAGTTCAGCGTCGAAATCTCAATGTTCAAGAACATGTTTCGTATGAACTTTTGAACGAGGCCGGCATTCCAACGCCAAAGTAATCACAGTTTGTTGATTGTGGCTGAAATTGATGATTAATAAGGGATTTTGTTATAGATTCGGTGTTGCGACATCCGCCCAACAAGCCGTTGACATCGCCAAAGGTTTGAAGACTGATAATTTGGTGCTGAAAGCTCAAGTGTTGGCCGGTGGTCGTGGCAAGGGTGCTTTCAAGAATGGCTTGAAAGGTGGCGTCCGATTGGTGTACACACCAGAAGAAGCTGGCGCAATTTCCGGCAAGATGATTGGTCAAGTATTGGTCACCAAGCAAACCGGTGCCGCGGGACGGATCTGCAACAAGGTCATGGTTGCTGAACGCAAATTCCCACGACGGGAATTCTATTTCGCCGTTATGATGGAGCGTGCTTTCAACGTGAGTACTGACGTCTGTTGAGGGTTCTCTGGAGACTTAATCGATTGGCTTCCAGGGTCCCGTGCTGATTGCCTCATCCCAAGGCGGTGTCAACATCGAAGAAGTCGCTGCTGAGAACCCTGATGCCATCATCTACGAGCCAATCGATATCGCTCAAGGTTTGACCAAAGAGCAAGCTTTGAAAATTGCTGAGAAAGTCGGTCTGGGCAATGTTTCCGAGCAAATTAGCAAGAATTTAATTCAAATGTACGATCTGTTTGTGAAGAAGGATGCTTTGCTCATCGAAATCAATCCGTTCGCTGAAGATGCTTTCGACACCTCGAAATGTAAGTGTGATGGTGGATCGCGGGGAGAATTGCATTGAAATTCATTTCCGTTGACAGATTTCGGTCTCGATGCCAAGTTCCGTTTCGATGACAACGCTGAATTCCGACAGAAGGAATTGTTCCAGAAGCGTGATTACAGTCAAGAAGATCCGAAAGAAGTGGCCGCCACCAAATTCGACTTGAACTACATCGCGTTGGACGGCAGCATCGGTTGTTTGGTGAACGGTGCCGGTTTGGCCATGGCCACAATGGACATCATCAAGCTTCATGGTGGCGATCCGGCCAACTTCTTGGACGTTGGTGGCGGTGCTACCACCGAAGCCATCAAGGAAGCCTTCAAAATCATCACGGCCGATCCAAAGGTCCATTCAATTTTGGTAAACATTTTCGGTGGCATCATGCGTTGTGATGTGATTGCCGAGGGTATCATTGCTGCTACGAAAGAATTGAATTTGAAAACTCCGATTGTTGTGCGATTGCTGGGCACCAAAGTCGAAGAGGCCAAGAAGATCATCAAGGATTCCAAGTTGCGTATTCTTCCACGTGATGATTTGGACGAGGCCGCCAATTTGGCTGTTCATTTGTCGGACATTGTTCGTTTGGCCAAGGAAGCCAAGTTAGATGTGAATTTCGAAATTGCCGAATTCGATCATTA
>JANSTV010129261.1:0-17729 GCA_027564135.1 Lestremia cinerea
ATGCGTCGCAACAACTCGCAACAGCTCGCAACGACATTTGACATTCAGACAAAGTTTATTTTCAAACGAATTTCGTTAGGTTTCCTTTGATTTTTGTTTTCGTTGTCGCAATTCGATTGCAATTTTGAGTTCTTTCCCGTTTCAAACGGTATTGGATTACCATTACAATCGATCTGAACGGAGATTGTGGGGGGAAATACCGAGGTTTCCTACTGATTGGATTCACATTCATTCTGCACATTCCAATCACACACATTTATCTCATCGGGCAACGTTATCAGGGTTTCTCCAAAATAATCGCTGTGTTATCATTGGTCCAAGCAGTAGCAAAACCCACTGGAAAACTCGATAAAAAAAGCTCGATATTGTTCTAGGAGTGGTGAATGGCAGCGAATGCAAAGAATAATTTCGATCGCTTCGAGGGGGACTCTCACTCGATGCAACACGCAACTCGATTGCGATTGGACTCAAACCGGTTTCGTCAACGATTTGTCATGAGATGGCGCTAACGCTCCACAGATACTGTCTTTCAGGTGGAAATCACTGCTTTCACAAGGCTTTGGCGGTTTTGTTTTCGTCTCGAAATGAAGTATTGGAAAATGAAAGCTTTGGAAATTCAAGCACATTGCGACTTGTAAGGCACTCCAACGAAAGGAAGACGACAGGAGACGAAAGTGACCACAGACAATAGTCCGTTGACGAACGTTGAGCTTACCAAACAAAAAAAAAACAATCCATTGGACGAGTTAATCACATGGCGCGAGTCGAGTCACGCTCGACTCCGCAATAAAGCCACTTGTTCGATTCAAAATGAAAAATGAATGGTTATTTCGTTGACATAATTGTCGTCACGGTGCATTGACATCAATACAATGCATTTGCTGTGCTGCAGCTTAATCAGTCGGTGGCGATGCCAGACATCAAAACGATATCATTTGCCACAGCTCAACACGTTCGATAAGTCGATTTGAGTTGAACTGAATTGAATTCCTGTTGAAACTATTTTTGAATGAATAATTTTCAGTTGGCAGCTTATTTGTTAGCTTGGCTGCAATCGGCTGATGATTAATTGATGTTTGCATTTTGTGTTTGGTTCTTTCTTTTCGTTTTGCTGCTTTCGTTTGGTGCTTCAAACAAATTCATCAGAGGACCGCATCAACGTGCAAATGCAAATTGGCAAAGCGAAAATTACAAAATTTGATTCGTCTCCGCGCACTCTCTTCGTGCTTGTCTCGACAGATGCACACGTCTAGCACGGAAAAAGGTCATCGCATATTCGATTTATTCAAATTTTTCTTCGAGTTTTTCTCTCTCGTTTTGACTAATTTCGTTTAATGAACTGACTTGGACTTTTGAGCACACTAAATTAGCATACAAATTGAAGAAGCTGTCAGGAACGACTTGACATCAGCTTCGCCTCTTTCGGCGCTATTTCTCATTGAATGGACAGCAACGATTAATATTTTCTTGTTTCTTTTAATTTAACTAATAAATGTCGCTTTTATGCGTCCCTTGAAGCCATTGCGAAGGCAAACTAGAGCCCAAGTAATGCCGTCAATGGGAATGACAACGATGGAAAAAGCCATGCAATTTATAGTTTTGCCCATAAAATCGAAACGTTTCGCTTTTTCTCTCATTCTTGTTCGGCTGAGCTACCCCCACCATTTGATTACATCGCAAAGATGCTGCTGCTCGGGTAGTCGAATTCATAAAAATAATAAAATTCTTCATCTTCTCCGTTGTCTGCGACGGATACATTGAACCAGTTTGTTGAATGTTGCGACAAGAAACGTTGGGGCGTATTCGTTGGCAAAAAGTTTTTATAAGAAATTTGATGCCGCTGCCGTTGCTGTTGCCGTTTTCGCTGTCAAATCTATCTTCGCATTAATCGCATATTCAACCATGTTTATGAGACACGAGGAAATCCATTATGATGTATATATTCCAGGCGCTGGCTGGCTTTATGGTTATCGTTCTGTGTTCTACATACTACAGAGCCAAAGCAACTACCACAGTCGCACGGCCACACTGTCACAAAAGCACACATTCAGAATCTTGGTAGTTCATGCATTTCCTTCTGAAAAGGCGGTTGCTGCGTGGCATAAATAAAGAAAAGAGCCATCATAACGGTGTCTATTTCTATTGATTGAATTAAACGGAATGGAGTTCAGTAACCCCTCCGGGCCACTGAACAACAACGATAAAAATATTACGAAGAAAAAACGAAATGATGATGCCCGTTACAAAGATAACATTTAACTAACCGCTGTCGTCATCAGAGTGTCCAACGTCCTGGCGATGGCATTGTCTCCACAGCCGCCACCGCCATCCCCTCCACTGTTTCCAATCACTTGCTCTTTTGTTTCCATGCCTTCTCGAAGGGCTGTACGGGTCACACGGCTTTGTTATCCCATTGACCTCGTTATTCTATGAATTCCAACGTCGACAATGGCAATAACCTTCCCAGAACTGTGCAAAAGCCCGTCGAATACAATAGCCAATTGACATTTCCACATCATCCGTTCGCATCGACTACATTTGTAACTTTCGTCAACTTTTTGCGGCGTAAATCGCTAAAAGATTCATTTCGGCTGACGGTTTCATAAACCGGGTACCGACTGAATGGAAAAAACTTTACTGAGCTTTGGCTGCGTCTTTCGTGCTGAAATTAATCACACGAGCATTTGAGTGACAAACCAATTTTCGTTTCATCGAGCAACCCTCATCAACGAAACGATTTTGCTTTCATGCATAATTTTCCAGCTTAATTTAAATAAAGAAAATCATCCTTATTACGACTTAATTGAACCGAAGGGTACTTGGTGTGTTCTTATCGAAACAATTACGAAGCGCAAACATTGTTTGTGCGGCTTTCTCCATCGTTTGCATCGGACTCAAACACTTGATTAATTTGGATGATTTGATTGTTTCTTGTGTCGATTCGGCAAAAAAAAAGTTTTGCTTTGCAAATTCGCCCACGTCTGAACTGAACTGTTGAAAGTGGGTTGGCGGATTGTTTGCATTGTGTTTCAATTTTATTCGATAATGAAGTGGGTGTTGAGCCATTACTCCAGGACCCGTCAAATCGAATGGGTCGTAGTGTTGTGTGACTGAAATCGACCCGTCTCACATCGATGACACATTCAACACCCCCGGAAAACAAAAGATAAACGTCAAATGGAAATCAACAAATAAAGATAAACATTCTCAAATTCTATTTTGAGATTCATTTGCAATGGAAATAAGGACCAATTCACTGAGTCGACGATAATGTCGTGTTCGAATGTCATTGATGGCAGCTTAGCTTTTGCTACTTCATGGAAACGATTCTTCCGACATAAAAATATTGTATTTCGTGTGTTTGCCTTTTATTACTTTGACTTTCATTCAAAAACGATGACAACAATCACGAAAGAAAAATCGCATAAAATACAACAGTTGATGTTGTTTGCTTCCTCTGTTGGTCGTTCAAGATTTTCATCATTTGCACACAATTTCTCGAAGGCAAAACTCTATTTTTAGAAGGCACGCATTCAATCGAGGATAATTCCGTTGTTTGCGGCACCATCAGCAGCTGTTCAGAGCATCCACTATCAGCAGCAGCAGCACCCACCGGCAAATCAGATGATAAATTGTTATGAATTGTTTAGAAACAATGTAGTCAATAATTTATGGCTTCACTGAATCGTATATTGATGTTGGCCACTGATCGACCGTTTTTTTTACTTCGTTTATTCAAAAAGCAAGCATTTTCCTTGGGTTTTTACGGATCGTTTGTTATTTTTAGTGATTGATTTCGACGGAAATTTGTTTACTCATTGCCATGATTGTGCCATATTCAATGAATTCATGCAGATTCCGGACGCCGTTCATGGAAATGCTTCATTAGCTGCATGCATCCCGGTCGGGTTTACAGTTTAAATCTACCCTCCCACTCTAAAGTCGCAGCCAGTCATTCAAAATCGAAACTGACACATCGGTCGGCCATCAAGTGGTTGCAAGCATGACCATGACGCTTATTTCTGGTCAATCATCATTCGAGAGTAATGCGTCTCAGCGAGCACGTTCCAAGCACCACACCATTTTCCAGAGCCATTACTCAAAACATCCCATAAAACTCGTCCGCATGTCATTGCAGAAATGACTGCTGCAGCCATACGCTTATTTATAGATTTAATAACTCAACATGCACTCTGTGCGTTTGCACTGAATGGAAGAACATAAAATGCAAAAAAGAAAACCATTTTGAAATGAGACTAATGAAAATGTGTGTCGATTTTCTTCATTTCCTTGGAAAATACATCAAGCTGATTGCATTCGTCGAACGATGATACATTTTCTTCAATTCCTGTTGGTTTTCGCATGGAAAACTAGAGCGGAACACAAAGCTAAAGTTTGCGTGTGGCGTTTTAGTGATTCATGGCAATTTTCCGCTTGTGCGGAAAGAGGCATCGAACCGACATATTCCGATTTAAAATAACGTTTATAATCCCATAACACGAACCCCATCACACCGCCATCATTCATCAAAGTGTGGTGTGTGTGCTCCAGTTTGATGTGATCTTCGCCAGAATCATCTGACTCATCCGAAAGATTTCAATCTACGATTGTCTTTTACGACTCAAAGCCATTCGTTATTATCAATTTCAAATTGCGCGTCATCTTTCAGAATGCACACCAAATGACATGATGGTTTTACCATTCCAATCATGTACTTGAGATAGCGATAGGACTGTGGCGCAAGTCTCGGTTCAATGTCGTGACATATGGCGTTGATCGATGCTTGATGAATCCAATCGAGCGACATGGAACCCGCTGTTTTTATTGTCTCCGCAGTGAAAGAGTTGCCAAGGTCATTGGTCGCATTCGCTGTATGGGTGGGTGTGGGCAATGCAGCGATTGGTGATCAGGAAATGTATCATGACTCAAATATCAGTATTCTCCATAAAATTCGTTCATTTTGGCGAAAAAAATTAATTAAAAAAAAACTGCACATTGCCAAAGCGTCGTAAAATGTTGCCATAAAAGTGCAATCAAACATTAAACTTGAAAGTGTTATTTTAAACCGGCTGAGATAATTTTATTGAATTTATTTATCGCACATTGATAACACACATTCGCTTGCATACACGCAGTCCCACACACTCACACTCACATGCATATACACACGCACACACTGCTCGTTTGATCGCCTGCTGGTAATTGCTTTTATCAAAACAATATTCTTCTTTTTCTTCGATGTTTGTTGTTGACTTTGTCTGTTTCGACTTGCAATAATTCCCATCGAAATCACTTTCTTGCAAAGTCTGCGTTGAGCTATCAATCCACATATAATCCACAGAAAGTTCGGAAGCACTTTTTCGAACTGACCGTGCGATTTCTTTCAAACTTTTATTGAATTTCTTTTCAAAGTAAAGGACCAACTGAAACCAGAACGAAATGAAATGAAAAGAATAATCAAAGCCTACCTCGAGGGAAATGGTTAAATCCAACGATTGAATGCGGCTATATTTCTGCGTCTGACACTTGTGTATTATTTGTTGTCAGTCAATGCGATCGTTTTCTTTTCTTCAGAACTGTCTGTCTGCTCAAAACAGTAATAAATCGAAAATTGCCTTTTCAATAAATAATATTTGAACAGTGATTTTATTGTGAGCCAATCGTTTCAGTTTTATTCATTTATTTTCGTTCACAAAACACGTTGGAAAAATTGCACTAAAACGTTAGAAAGCGAACGAAAAAAAAAACCATTTAGCAAAGTGCGTTGTAACAACTGGTTGCCAGTGATTGATCTAGTAGTGAATTTGAAGTGATGTTGTTGCAGAAAGCACACACTAACACAGTCGCTTTTCGATACAGCACACGACGCACCACTTCAATTGAATGCTATTTTTGAAACAAGTCGACGTAAAACAAAACGAAAAAATAAATCACTAAAAAAAATGACCTAACGCTCAACTATCGACCGAACAGTTAGTTGTGGCAAACGTTACAGCGCTTCGTGCAACACCCACGGAACCCAATGCGATGCAAAAACATACGATTTCAACGGTTGCAATTGATTGCGTTTGCCGATTTTTCATTCGGCTTTGTAAACGAGTCGCATGCACAATGGCAGTCAGGTAACTAAAATAACAATGTGAATTTAATGGCAATTTGTCCCACAATTGCCTTGTTTATCAATCGCTTTGAATGCTATTGTGAATTTAGCTTGTCGCGATAATTGGCTCAGCGATATTCATATGCGGATCCGCTTTAGTTTTTTTTCTTCTTCTTCTTCTTCTTTTTTCCGTGAAAAATTCTGATATTGTCGATTGGTGATGGAATGCTCGATTGTCTGTTCGACAAGTGATTGATTCGAAACGAAATCAGAGAGACCAATAGACGAATGAGTTGCTCAAAGCCAATTGACTTGTTATCGACGGTGACCTACTCGCTTCAATGCAGGTTAGTGGTTGAAGTGAATCACGAAAATAACAGATTATTTAGCCAACATTAGTGCTGCGTAGTTCGAGCCATGCGTACTAGAAATTCAGTGGTGGAAGAGCAAACGTGCGATAGAATCAACCGAATCCCCACCTCACTCAGATTACATCTCATTACGGATGTTCACGCTGGAAACGAAACAGCTGTTGGAGATTTAATCCAACAAGTTTTGTTTGCCTAAGCACAATATCAACAGCCGAATGGCACAAGCACACGTTGTTTTCTGCTCAATCTGGAGGTGATTCACTGCGCCGAAATGGAAGCGTGATCGATTCATTAGGAAAATGAACTCGAATGAAAGCGATATTTTCACACTGTCTCGGTGACAAATGAAGTTTCTAAATGGAAGAGGCTTCCGTCATATTACGCAGCATATTCAATCAATCACATGGAAATAAACACTGATTTTTCCAATGGAATCTACACCATCACCGAGCACTGTTTATTATTCTCGAATGTCAAGAGCCAATCAGAGCCCATTTCGTTGTGAAATTTGAAACCAAAATCACCACTGTTTATATGCCAAGCTTGTTTTCGAGCGAGAGCAAACATTGATTGCGGACAATGGTTTTGACAGCGAAAGGGAAGGATGGAGCCAACGGTCGACCACAGCAGATAACAAATTCCACAGAGTTTTCATGAGCTTGAGAATTTCATTGAGAGTTTTCGATGAGGTTTTCGATTGGAATAAATATCGAGAACGGATGTGAAAACTGATCAATGTGCCCTGTGGTCAACGAGTCGTTTGGCTGAACCGAGAATGGAATTTATCATCTTGGCATTGTTCTTTTAGGAAGCGGTTTCAACTTCTGGGTCAAACTCCGTCAACCGCTATTGGTAATTTATCACCGCTGCTTCCTTTTTCAAATCGCTTGACAGAGGTCTGCCCACTAGGACACGTGTCCGTCCATATCCTCTCTGGCCCATCCATTGATTTATATTCATTTGCTTATAATGCAATCAATCAACCGTTGAGCTATTCTCGAATAAATAAATTTCGTTATTATTGGATTGCCAATCAATTTTGAGCGACTCGATGCGAATCTAATTAAACTAGCTGATGCGATAAGCGGCTGTCATAAACTACTCCATAAAATTGGCTGTGGAAAATCGTAAAATGAAAAAAATGAAGAAGAAGAAGAAAAGTGGTAGATGGTTGATAATGATTGGGTCAAACGGGCGACACCGAACGTCTGAAATCGGCTGGCAACTCGTGCGCTCCATTGATTTTAATCAAATTTTGATGGAATCAAGTGATCGATATGAGTTAGTTTTGCAATTAAACGATTGAATAGCTCGAGCCGTTTATTACGGTTATTGGTTCATTTATCGCTTGCGCGATTGCTTTGCGTCTTGGAAGTAGCTTCGGAAGGAGCTTCTGTAATTGAATCGGAAATATGCGTCACTCAATACAACGCATCAGCATTTTTCCCATAGCAATTACTTGAATTCAAACAAACAATTCGATTTTGGGGAACAGCCGACGAAAACATATGAATGCCGAGTTTGATTTTACTAATTTCGAGATAACAAAACAAACTGAAATCAGTTTTTACTGTTATGAACTGCTATCGAATAATCAACAGTTGTGGCCAAACGTATTTTTAGTGTGGTGATAATTGCGTTAATTGTGAATGACGCTTCGCGTGTAATGCTCTTTTTTTTCGTCTTCATTCGATTGATTGCGTCTCAGCGAATTCGGCAGACTTGAAATGTTGAACGCTCAGTTTTATCAACGATATTTATCGCAGCCTGTGTGCTTCTCCTTTTTCGGATGGAGGATGGCCTTTCCGACTTGGCAATGTTACCTCATCAATATTCATTTATTCATATTCCTCTCGAAATGAGCAAAATTCAATTAGCGTCCGTCTCTTGAGCGATGAGAGGTTTTACGCTTTGGGTTGGATGTTTGCTCTTGGATGAGCTCAAAATGTGTCTTTCGACATTTCTCGAGATGGAAAAACGCGGGCGCACATTGGATCTGATTTCATCAAGGCAAATCATATTTAATTTCGGACATAATCGTTGTCTTGACCGATAAATTAATGAGATGATAACTGATTTACTGTTGGTTGGGTGATCGTGGTTGCAAACGGGATTTCCAAAGGCGAAAGTAAAAATTCATTTCGTAGATGGGCCATTCCGGACGTCCATTTCGAATATGTCAATGAACTTGATTGACGCCAGAGACACAAGAACAAACAAGATAATCAGCAATATTCGAATCACGTGAATGCCGCGTCATTTGACCGAGCCGAATGAGTGACGATACTCGTTTATCACCCTTCTGTCATTAGCAGCGACGGGAATTGTGATGAAATTTAAAGAAACAATGGCAATCCCAATAAACGGTTTCACTGATGATGATCCCATTTGATATTTAATGATGACGCCAGGATGTCCGCATCCGTGTGGCCAGTCTATGTTCTCAATTACATTTGGCTCAGTCAAATCCACCATTCGTTTATTTATAATTTCAATTATTTTCCCGTTTTTTTCCTGTTTGTTTGCTGTTTGCTGTTCGCTCGAAGAAACGAAGTGAAGAATTCTTTGCATATTTTATTTCCTTCAATTTGAAAAACAAATAATTCAACAAAATCACAATTAACATTGCGTTCGCAAAATTTTACTTGAAATTGCATTGAATTTGAGTTATTGTTCTCGTCAAAGACAACAATAACAAGAAAAAAATGTCTGCAATTTTTCCGTTGGTTTTGTTTGTTTACGTCGTCTTGTTTCGATTGGAACGCACACCAATAGTGTAATTCAATGCTCCGCCTGATTTACGTTTATTTTGGAAATAATTATGTTTTCATTGCGATCACATTATTCACATTCCGAAAAACACACACAAAACTAAAGTCCCGAAAACAAACTCGTTGTGTTTGCGCTTAAGCACAAATCGTGAAAATGCAATTAAACTCGCAAGACGAACCGTGTGAAATGCGTAACCAGCAAAAGCATTCAGAGCAAGATAAATTCAACCGACTTAAAACGTTGTCACGATTCGACTGAATTGAAGATACTGACTTTCGACTATTTCGTTTCAAATATTCTGTGTTTACGTATTGAACGAGCGCTATGTGAATTGACTATACCAACATCCAGCACTAGCAGCCGCAGCAGCTGTGTGCTGTACACATCTCGGCTATGTATTCACATTCGAATCGAATGCCACTGAAAATCCACCTAAAAGTTGTAAAGCTATTTGAATGCTGTGCTCCTTTGGCGCCCACAGCGACTTTGCACGTTTGTGCTTCTGTTTCGTTTTATGAACGGTTCTGTCGACAAATCAGTTGTGTGAGGAACTGTGCTACTAGTAGTAGTGGTCGCGTGTTATCAGCACAGCCGTCCAAGTTCTGTTTGACTGTCGTGAGTGTGCTTGTTTGATTAAATGCTACGCATTGTTGCGTTCGACAGAAGGAAAAAGACGAAATGACACCATGCAAATTACTATAATTCAGTGATTCGGCGATGCTTTCAATGAAACTCAGATAACGGTTCTTCTATGTCGACCAAGATCATTTCTGCTTTTTTGAATGCCACACAGATAACAAATTGCAGTGCAAACGGTATCAATTTGCTCGCCTCATAGTTATTTCGGGCAGCGATTTTCCGCTGTTGATCAAATTTCGTGTGTTTTTGCCCTTCTGGGGAATGTCTTTTTGAGGAGAGTAAACACCCGAGCTATTCATTTTCTTGAGTTCGTTTTCGACTACCATTTCGAATCGAATGGCAACGCATCAAATGCGATTTGATTAAATTTTCGACCATCATCGATGGCTTACCCATCAATCACCGTCGTGTCGGCGTGCAAATACCTTCGATTTGAATATTTCGTGCGAAAAAGTCAACTTGTTTGTGCAACGGAATTTATTTTTAATTTGAATTGATTCTTAGTTCAGTTTACACCCTGAAAATATGAAATGGCCGCGATTTTAGTTTGAAACGGGGTTTTTTCGTTGTTCTAGAGAATTCTAGAGAACTTTAAAGAAACAATGGAATTCTTGCAACGAATCTTTATCAGCTCCAAATTCACTTGCAAATTATTTTTTTTATTTTTGAATTTTTGACATTTCAGCGTGAAGTTCTCTATTTTGTTTTTGAATTTCCTCTAACCGACGCCAGCGCCACCACTGCAGCCGCTGTCAAAATTGAGAATTCTTCTTTTTGTGTTTCAGTCAATCATCTTATTGCCGTGTGTGTGTGCGTGTTATTATTGTTAGTCCTCGCCATCTTTTCTCAAAAGAACAACCACTAGACCTTCACGGGATTTTTAATAAATTAATTTAGTGGATTTGAATTAAAAATGAATCACGACAGAGAAGCAATGGGGTAATTATTATGTTTGCGTTCAGCAATACGGTTTTTGAATGGAGTTTTTGGCAAATTTTTCACTCATCATTGGCTCGATGGATGTGCGGTGTTTTCTGCTGAGCACATTTAAAAATTTAGGAGCTCCACCCGATTTATCTTCGGGCAGAATGGCATTTCTTTCGGAATGTTGAAAAAAATTTACGATATCTATTTTAGCCATTGGCAAATTTTCCACAAATTTTGAGATATTCCGAGTCATTTTGTGAAATTTGTGGTTCTGAAAAAATCAATATGGTGTTCATTGGCCGATATGCGAACAATTGGCCAGGAGATTTCGATAAGGTGGACACAAAGGAGACATTCTTTCGAGGAGTTGCCATTTTAACCGCGACACATCTCGCTGAGGCAAAATTTGCCAAAACCAGTGTCCGACCGAATATGATTTTAACCAAGGATATTCTTCGACTATTTCCAGTGAACAACCCATCTTTACGTGCCATGCTCATGTGTTTCACATTGACCCGAAAACGAAACGAACATGGATCACGGCCAGCACGAAAGCGGTGTCGGTTAGTTTCTTTTACGATTCGTCGAGGAATTTGTATCGCATCATCAGTGTGGAGGGTAGCAAGGCTGTGATTAATTCCACAATCACACCAAACATGTCGTTCACTCAAACATCACAAAAGTTCGGTCAATGGAGCGATGTTCGAGCGAATACCGTGTACGGTTTGGGATTCTCTTCGGAGGCGGAATTAACGAAATTTGTGGAGAAATTCCAAGAAGTGAAAGAAGCCACGAAATCAGCCCTAGCGAAAACAGCTGCAAACGGTAAGTGCTCGAAGTTCAACCTCAGCGATCATTTTGAAAGGGACTTACTGATATGTTTCTTGTTTGAGCAGCAGCTACACCAGTCACTTCCGCAAACACGTCTCCAGTTTCCGGTCGCACCTCGGTGTTCCAACAGAATGACAATACAACTGATGCCATGAGCACCGAGACCTCGCAATCGAATAATGCCGCTAATATCCAGGTAAGGACGACCTTCCTCGTTCACTCTTTGAGAGATAAGTCGAATCAATGAATTCAATGTTTCCACAGAATGCAAATTTGGCTGACAACAGTCCCTCGCACACGAAAGTAACGTCAAATGCAAACAGCATTGAAATCATGAAGCAAAGCGCATCGTTGAACAATTCCTCGACGGAGTCTGTGACGCAGAGTGAACAACAATTGAAGTACGAAAATGAGCGATTGAAGCTGGCGTTAGCTCAGAGGTGAGTTTCTTCCTACATCAGCAGGTTATCTCATAATGAATATGAGGAGTTAAACTTTGCTTCCTTTTAATTTTAGTTGTGCTAACGCGAAAAAATGGGAAATTGAATTGACAACGCTCAAGAGCAACAACAATCGCTTGACGAGCGCTTTGCAAGAGTCAACCGCCAACGTTGACGAGTGGAAACGTCAGTTGCACACTTACAAAGAGGAAAATCTCCGATTGAAACGCGACATGGACGCAATGAAACCGATTGCTTCAACTGGAAATGGTGGCGAATTGAATGAGGAAATGCGCATCGAAATAATCAAACTCAAAAGTCACATAATCTCTTTGGAGAAGGATATTCACTCTCGAGACCAAGAATTTGAGCTGCGAATGGCGAAGATGAGCATGAAGGATAAAAATAACGACCAGAGTGTAAGTATTCTGTTGAATGGAACGAAACCGATCCGCCAAACTGTATCTAATTCCAAGTTGTATTTTTCCTTGCAGTTCAAGCGGTTGAACGATTTGTCAGACAAATTTTCAAAATACTTGGTCGATCTGTGCAATGTTCAACAAGAATTGGAGAGGGAGTTGCAGGAGCATAAAAGCACCTGAAATTTGGATGGCTACTACTATGATGACGTGAGTGATCTTCAATGCAAGCTCATCTTGAAACTTAGCACTATAAATCCCCCCTCAATTTTCCAGCAAACAATGAAATTTGTGTCATCGAGTACAGAACACTTAGCGCTTCAACATCCTCAGCCGTCACAACCACAGCACCTGCATTCAAAAACCGAAAATATTGCACAAAAAATCGCCGCCACACTGAGCAATGTATATAAAACACCGACCACCGCGGGTAGCACATTGAGACGATCCTCACAACATCATATTCAATCCAATGTACGTGAGCCCGTTGCCAACGAGCCGGGCATGGAATCGTTTATTGATGCGGGTAGCGCTGCCAGTAGTAGCGGGGCTGCTGGAACCAAAACAGCTACGATTCTCGTATCGAAATCGAAAACGAAAACCGGACTTCCTTTGTTATTGAAAAATTCGATTAACTAATTTATTAATTGAGGCTTGCTTGTGCAGTGAGCTACTATTGAAATGAATATTGAATGCTCAGAAAATACTCACCCAATTGTTCGCGGTCAACCACGACGTGGTTGATTGACATTTGTGACGTTGATAGATAATTCACTAGACGATTGCCTTATGACTCTGGCGATTTTCACCACAACATGCACATTGATGCAATCTTGCCCACATTCCCTTGAGACACAAGGCAGTCGTCGAGTGAGTTATCATTCGTGAATAATGACTAAATTTAGAAATGGACTAAGCAAACAAGCTCTTAAATTTAAGGCATCAAAACAGGCGATGAATTATTGATATATTTATCATGAATAACCGATTAACATGACAAAAATAATACTCAAATCAATGGAAACAATTACCATAGCAAGAAAAGAGATAGATAATGGGACGATAGAAAGACATGGAGATAGATTCTCAACGAAAGAAAAGAAAAATTTGAAAGAGATGAGGGCTGAAATGCTTCGTATTGTAAGTTTTGTTAGTGTTCGATGAAAAAGTCAACTAGATTTTTCAGACGAAATGAAAACGAGAAAGAAAACAACAGAAGTTTTCAATGTAAGCATCTACTAATGTTACGAATAAGCTAGCTGTTTCAAATGAGAGCCATCGACACAATGCCAAAATGAATGTCACCATCGAACAAATGACACACGTTGTGAACCAATTACTTAATTAAATTTAATCAGAAATGACGAGGAATATGCCGCTAGCTCGTGCCACACATTTGCTGGGGCGCGCGCGCCAATTGGATGATTGTTTTGAGCTGATTTTTTTTACCGTGAAGTTTTGCAATTTTTCCGGTGATTTCAATCACCTACCTCAGTCTCCAGAATCTTTGCTCGAACCGAGATCCTCCTCGAGAACTCAATTGAGGCATTGCTCAGCTTAGATCGTTTAATGGAACGATCCCAATGTGACGTCGCTGGCGACAAATACCTCAAACGAATTCATTGTAATTTCATTTTTAAACAAGTTTTTATGATATTGTATGTTTGAGTGAACGGATGTATGTATTGTGTGTAGTGCAACGATAATAAGTTTTGTTATTATGTAACGCTTTCTCAAATGCAAATGAACACAAAATCGAATATTATTGTGAAAGAGATTAAACGCAAAAATGGTCATCATTTTTAAGAACGAATGAATGGAATTTAGATTTAACAATTGATCTGAAGATCGAGGGACGATGAAATGAAAACAAATTGAAACAAACCAATAACAAACAGAACAAAATGCAGCTCAAGGTTACAACATTTTAAAACAAGAACTTAGGTACAACACTTATTATTTATTTCATAATGGATAATGCTAATGACTAATGAGACAAAAACTAATTAAAAGGAGAAATGAAGAAAAAATTAAAATTAAAATTTAAAAATTAATTAAAGAAAAAATAAATTCAAAAAACAAAAAATTTAGTTGACATTCAAATCGATTCAAGTCAATCGAATATTAACTGTATTAAAAAACATCAAATTGTTATTCAAAAAAAAAAAACATTGTAATCAAATATATTAAACAATATAAATGACATGACATTTGGTTGTTTGTTGCTCGCCTGAGCAGTCAACGCGATGCTCGAGGGACACATCCCACCGTATCGAGGCTCCCACAGCATTCCTTCATCGACCACTGCTTGGGCCACTCGTTAGCCTATTGCCTTGTTACGATCAACTCGTGGCGTTGGTGCCTTGTAGGAAATTGTTAATTATCGTCCCAACATTTCATCCACCGAACACATCCAATTTGAACATTGACACCTTTCCAGCGTAGACAGCTGGGCAACCAAAAAGCCGCAACCGAAAATACCCAATGTTATCCCCGACGAGCGTATCCGAAATTTTGTCAATTCATCTTGACGAAGCGGACGAATGAAAAACGCAAAAAATTCATGTGGCATGTAATCGACACCATAATACTCTGTGATGACGGCCATCGATCCACGTTCATCACAGTCATATATCCAATTACATGATAATGAGTTATGTAAATTACATTGCTTTCGAAATTGACGGCACCTTCGTTGGCGTATGAAGACGTTTATTTCAAAGCGTTTAACGCAATCAACGTGATTCTCATATGTCAAACTTTGCACATCGTTCGCCGCTTGAAATAAATATGAACACGTGCCAATTTAATTCCGCGTGCTACCAACAGCATCTTCATGACACATTTATCATAATGGATCATTTGTAAATTTCGCGAATAAATCCACTGCTTCCGGAAGTGACCTAGAATCGGTACATTTGGAATGAACGGTGGATTAGTCTCTGTGGGCTTTTGGGACTTATGGATTTGAGTCGATGATTTTTGATGAACAGCAATATCTTAATGGAGGGAATATTTTGTTCTGCTCGACGAACAGATGGCGACACGATTCCATGACGCGCTAGTGGAAATTCCCCTCATGTTTGATTTCGATGGTGCAGCGATTGCCCCTGACAAGTGTTGACGGACAGTGTTTATGTATCCTGTCGTGTTACGTGGTGAAGGGACATAACGGGGAAGTCAGTACGAACGGTACTTTCATCAAGAGTTTCCCCAGTCTAACGATCAAATGTAAACATCGCTCCTATAGGGGAATTTCATCGATGAGTAAAAGAGGGTGAATACTGCGACTGCGCACTTTTCAAATTCCTTTCTTTGCGATTTTCTTTGAATTTGTAGAGAATTTATTTGAAAAATTTGGCTGCAATGACTTCCGAACCAAAAAAATGTACCCAAAAGACTTTTCCCGCAGAATAACTTATGATGACAATCGAAAAAGGAGCCTAAAGGCTACATTAGTTTCAAAGAGGATCCAGTTTCTCAACCGGTTCCATCCCCTTTGATTCACCTGTTTTCCCCGTTTCAAAACTACTTGAATGGAGGAGCCCAGTCAAACCTCAATTTTTAAATTCAGTCTGGTTTTCTCGCGACAAATTTACCGTAACTGAAGTAATTATTGAACTGAGAAACTGAGCTAGCAAATTATCAAAGCAACAATCATCTAATTTTTTATGTAAAAACTTCCCCAATGTTCAAATCAATCTCTGCGAAAGACCATCAATATTTGAAAAAAAAAAAATATTTGAAAAAAATCAGGAGAATTGGTGAAACTACGTTGACTACGCAACAGAACGAGGGGGACTCATTCGTAGCGCAACCAATGCACGACGACCGTGTAGAATTCAAACGAAATCGAGGGAGATGAATGGAATCGAGTGAACGGTTGACACAGCAAAACAGCACAGTGTTTCGAATGCACATTGTGTTCGCTTCAGTTTCAGTTGAACTCAGACGTTTCAAGTGTGCAGATCGTATGCGAGACATGCGTTCATTGGACCTGAAAGCAAATACGATAGTGCCCTTCTGATTGAACAGTGAATGATATCTGTGAACATTGGATTGATTTTGGAAACCCGATGAAAACAATACCCATTATCAAAATTTCAAAAAAGAAAAAAACGGAATATAAAACTCCAGAAAAACGAGCAAAGGAAATTATCAAAAACATTTGTACGGAAAGCAGGCAAAATTTGCCAACAGCATTCGCAAAGCGAAATAATTACGTTTGAAGTGTTATTATTAAATTAAGGTTTTTATCGCATTGGCCTTATCTGCTGTGCTCGTTACAGGATTAATGAATAGCACAGGAAGGTGAGTGCGAATGAAGAGGATGTTGATGTGCTTTTTGAAAACACAAAAAGAATATTGAAAGGAATCCGTTGAGGAAAAAACTGTACTGGTGAATGGGTGTCTTTGTGCCATATTTACATTGTGTGCAAATAACGAAAAACGAGGGAAAACAATCGCATGTGCTGAATGCACGGATTGACTGTTGTGGTGGTGGAGATTATCAAAACGAAACACAAGTGTTGGAACTGAAGCAAAGAGTGGCATACATCACTGCTGGTGGTTATTAAACGAATCGGCACATATGAGTGATTATCGGAATACCATTTAGATGGATTACACTAGCTGCATGCTGAAAGGGTAAGCGTCTTAAGCATTTCAATCTGAATCAACACAACGCAATTCACCGTTTGAATGAAAAACGAAAGTTTCGATGAAAACAACCCGAGAAAACTATAGACGTGGAAAATAAATGTTCCTCCTGGGAGTGGATTCGGCTCGAAGCATCACAGTAACATGAACTGAACATAAAACACCCGAAATCGATTCTCTGACAAATTCGTGCGGTGCGGTTTATTTCACGGCGCGTTACTGACAGTATTTGTGTTTGTGATTGTGTGCCTTGATCCTCTTTCCCTCTCCCTGCTTGAACGTGCCTGTGAGTGTATGATTGTTGTTTTTTTTCTCTCCTTTCCTTTCATCCTTTTCTTTTTTGATGTTTGGTTTCTTGTGCGCGCTTTGGTCCCGCATAATGATGTAATTTCTCGATTGACTTGATCTTGCTTTTTCTTTTGATTTTCGCTTTCTTAGTCAGCCAGGTTCTGGTCCAACATTCGATGTGAGAGACCAACGACAGTGGGCCATTATAATGGGTTGAGCATTCAGACACCGAATCGGTGACTGAATTTGCTATGCCACACCACAAGCCGCAAATAATTGCTCA
>JANSTV010129372.1:0-17728 GCA_027564135.1 Lestremia cinerea
TGTGTGTGTGTGTGTGTGTGTGTGTGTGTGTGTGTGTGTGTGTGTGTGTGTGTGTGTGTGTGTGGGTGTGTGTGTGGTTGTGAGTGATTGAACATTCAATTTTCTTCGATTGCTTAAATTTAGAAAAGAAACGTTGGCATTGACTTGGCAGATGGATCGATCGCACGATATCGAACGGATGTTCGATTTAAACAGATGACGTAGCATGGCATTCACTGTCTATCGTTAAGCTTGAAGCGCGCAACGTTAACGACGCTAGTGACAGATTACTACGATAGAGTGGACGAATCGATGCAGCACTGTTTGATGTTAATGTTTGCAATAGACTTGTCGATTTTGTTCTTGAATCATCCATTTCAATATCGTTGATCACCGCTGCTAGATTTCCATTCGATATTGAAAGATTGCCATTGGCGCAAGCGCCGCCTCCAATGTTTGTATCACTGCACAAATGCGCTCGGGAACTTAGCAGTTTATTGCACGCTGGACACGTTCGGCTGGATTTATCACGTGAACGTGTCAAGATGTCATGTGCACATCTGAATTTTGATTTCAATATCGAATAATCGAATCAAAATAACGCCAAAAAAAAAATCGAATGAAAAACAAAGGAAAACGAGAATACAATTGTATGGATGATGGCTGCATGCCAGCCTCACGGATGCTTGTCAGCATTCCACCCGTCCCCAACAATGCTCGCGCATTCACGTGAGGCTAGCAAAAACTAGGTGGGCGGCAATCATGTGGTTGATGGAAACCATTTGATGAATTACCTGGCATGCAGGATGTGCGCACAAGGCAGCGCTTCGAGAGAGTCGACTTCCACCCCAAAGACCTCGTTGCATGCGCCACAGTTCAATCCGAGAGCCACTTCGGCCTGCTGAGCCAACCGCGAATGAGTTTTGTATTGTTCCTCGTCGCCGAGCGCTCTAAAAATCAATGCCAGGCGCGAGCGGATCTTGCGCACTAGCAATTTCGCTCCAACTGATGTGGCTACTTCCAGGAGGCGCGTATTGAATTCCAAAGGGCGACAGTTGCATATTTTCTGTTGCAATCGCAATGCCTCAAGACAGCGAGCGGCTCCATCCATCGCTTCCATTTGTGCCATACGGTCGCCCAGTGCGGCCGCTGTTCCCATCGCTTGTTCATAATGTCGGAATGCTCTCTGTGTGTGTGCGCGTGTGCGTGTTTGGCGTGTTCAATATGGAAATACAAAAAGAAAATTATTAGTTTGCTTTCAATTCCATCGCAATGTTGACTTACGTCGATGTCCATTTTCTTCCGATAAATATCACCCATAATTCGAATGCTTCGCGTGTAAGTTGCCTGATCACCGCTGATCAACGCCAGACGCTGTGCTTCCATGCAGTAATCATGCGCATCACCCAATTCGTTCTGTTTTCGAAGGGCTGACGCCATTCTCAATAGCGCAGCGCGATGATGTGATGAATTCAGGTCGCCCAACTGCAGCGAGCGCGACAAATCGTACGCTTTGGAAGCGTAACGGGCACTCTTGTCGGCATCTTGCAGTCTACCAAAGAGTTCCGAAAGGGAAACGTAGATTTGCAACTCAAGTGATGGATCTCCAATGGCTGTGGCCGTCTTATGTGCCCCTTGAAGACCTTCTAAAGCTCTGGAAAAACCTCCCATTTCTAAATACACACGGGCCACTGTCAGATGCACCAAACCCCCGGTCCGACATTGTGTGCCGTTCTCATTATACAACGAATGCCTTGCGTAACTCAAGGCCCGTTCCAGGCCGCCCAGTTTTTCGTGGGCCCGAGCCAAATTTAAATAGGCTTCAGCCCGCATATTGGGTGAATCAAGCTCCTCTGAAATACCTAATTGCCGGTGACCGTATTCGATTGCCTCGCGATACTTTCCCCAGTCCATATGTGCCTGGTACAAATACCCCAGCAAATGGAATTTATCACTGCGATTGGTAGTTGATTTTAAAGCGTTTCGCCATGTTCGAACAGCCGCATCTTGGTCGTGTTTCTCGTACAATCGCAAGCCTTGTTCGATTTTCCGTTTGGCAAAATACTGTTTGATGTTCTTGTGGCAAACGAACAGACATTCCAACAAGGAAAACTGTCGAACGTATCGGCGGCTTGCTCCACCATTGCGGGAGTAATCGTAGTGACCGCCCAGACCGCCGCCATTTCGATGTCGCCAGAGTGACGTCGTCCCATCCGGACTCGATCCATAGCCGGCCAGGCGGGAGTAGCTGTCATCAATGTTACAGATATCTGAAAGCGGTACAAGGTGAGACGCATCGTGATCACAGCCGCGCACCACACAAGACAAGTTACCGGTTGAACTATCTAACGGATGCCGCGAACCGTCTGGAGAGGCCAGCAGATACGTTGCAGACAGCTTATGACTCAAGGGAACACTGGCAAGTTGAAATGAGAATTGTTAATTGCCGCAAGTGCCAGCCGAAATCTGCCCAATTACCTAACTAAATCACGTTCGTTCTCACTTTCCCATGACATCTTTTATTCAAGTTGGAGTTATCTCCCGTGTGTTGGTTACAATTTCGTGAGCACGACAATCCTCGTAACGTTTCGGAAATACATTTTATCGGTCAAAGCACTGGTTCAACTCGCACGTCACACTGTCTGCAAGGAAAACTGTTATTCACACAAAGACGATGATGATGAGAGAAAACTCAAACATTGAATCGACCAATTAAACAATCGTACGGCTCTCGGCGTAACGCGTAACAATTCACATTGACGGTTGAATGACGGACACGGTCTTCTATTGTATTTTTTCCTTGTTTTATTTCGTTCAAGAAAAGCTTCAAAAAAATCAAACAAAGAAAAAATAACAAAATCTGTGTCACTCGTCAGTTCTAAGACTGGTAGGGCTCTCGTTGATTTCGATGGTCAAATGCAACCAACGCCCAAGCCAGCGCCACGTTTTTAGGGAAACACAAAACACAAAACACAAAACTCAAAGCACTTGAAATTCAATCGGAATGAATGGTATGGAGCACACTAAACTTGTTTGTATTTACGATGGGATAAATAGCCATTTTCATTCCGACGAAATCATTGCGTTTTTAATGCAAGAGCTTTTGTTGTTTACGGAGCACGGAGCACCACGGCCAGCAATGTCTATGAATTGCGAGCGGATGGAAATCGAGAGAAAAACAACCGCTAGTTGTTGCATTGCACCAAAGATGTGCATCACATGTGATTGCCTTTTGAATTGCAAAAGGTGAAACAGCAACAAAACGAAGAGAAAAATGTTGCCAATTTAATCAAATGTTTGACACGAAACTAAATTAATAATTAATAAGTGAACGAAATGCACAAATTTTGAAGCAAGATTCGATGTATGTGATGAATCGCACGACGGAGAGAGTGCTCAACAAAAATAGCGTTGTTGTTGATGCTGCAGCTGGCGATTGTGAACTAGAGGAACTATGCTATATGTTGACGGAGTGGGAGACAGAACCATGGCGATGAGAAGCGTTGCTCTTGTTTTCCAGCACCCAGCGATTACTCTCTCAAACCGTCAAGATGGAATGCAAAGCGTGTCCTCAAAATTTGCGCAACGCGTATCTTCAATGCTTCGTCCGAGTTATCTCTCTGGCATGGCTGTGACCTAAACCAACCTAATTTTCGGTACCCCAATTCAAGCAATGAATACGGTGACGGCGGCCTTCAACTGCTGCTGCTGCTGCTGCTGCTGCTGCTGCTGCTGCTGCTGCTGCTGCTGCTGCTGCTGCTGCTTGTTGACATTTGCCTTCCGTGAGAGAGCCCGACCATGTCAGCATCGCAGTATCGCAAAGCACACCACAAAATCGAATTCGGCGGTGGTATGCACACGCTGCAAGTGCTAATGGTAATAAACATCATGTGCTTTTTCTCCATTCCAGCCCCAGTTCGCGATTCGATTTTCACGTTTCCATGCACTTTGCACGCTGGTCGGTCCATTTCATAATTTCAACATTTCAATATAATAGTCATCACTACCATTGAACATGAATGAGGGCGTGCGCACAAGAGCTCAATTCTGAGCAAATGGGGGAGAATATTGTATTTACATTGACTGATGAAATAGAAATGTATGGGCCCATTTGGGCGGCGAGAGGCAAAATATTAAATTTCATTCGCAACTCTAATCCGCTTGACCTTTCGAAAGGCCGACAGATCGCTTTAGAGCGAATTAAAAAGTCATACCGTTGCCAGAAGAACGACGACAAAAATGAACTCGCTTTGAATAATAGATACGTTCCGGCGAGAGATGTTTCTCAAAGATGTCTGTAATGTTCCGCTGTTGTCTTGTTTCAGTGAACGTGATGTGCGCCCTATTGCTAGCAATCATCCAGTGCTCGCTGGCCATTTGCTATTCAAAATGCGAATGAAATGCAAAATGAGGTCTTAATCCAACCCGGATCCGGGACGATCCATGAATGCATCCAAATGAACTGACTAACGCTTCGTGAATTTTCATTTAATTTTTGGCAAAATGGCTGTTTGAACATTTCGTGTGTATACAATCGATGATGCGGATAATACTCCTCTTCTCTTCAACAGGCAATGCTCTAAGCCGCTCTCCAATTTGGCTCAGCTCCCCTCTGTTGGCTCCCCCTCAGAGACGAATTGCATGGCTACTTTGCTAAGCCCGAGCCCTGAATTAGATTCCAATGGGCCGGCACACAGTTGAACAGACCAGCGAACAGTGATACTGAATTCTTTAAAACTGTTCAGCCTGTTTCAATGGATTCCGGAGAGAACTTTCATCTAATTTGCAAAGTATGATCAAAGACATGAATTCTTCCGAGTCATCACTTCACACCAAATAGAAATTGTGTGGATTGCGTACGCAAGATGAGGAAAGCTTGCAGTATCGCATTCCATCGGGATATCATTCAACCGAGTCGACTTGAGGTGACGTGTACAACATGTTCCAGATGACATGATCATTTTGCGGGGCAGAGGGTCGATGCAAGAACCAGACTCTAACACTTTCCTTCGGGTAATCGATTTCCTGAACCGCAGAGGAGCGTGATCCACCCTTGAAACTTGATCAGAGCCCGACTATGTTTTCTAATACAAATTCAATGAACTCAAACTCAAAGCAACAACTGGGACTTTCAACGAAAGATATGAACGTGCCAGAAGCGGCAGGCTTCGAGGATCCAAAAATAGGATATTTGAACATTCGGGATTCTACTGACTGGGATTTCTAAATCGTTTTTCAAACATTCGGCAATTGTTCTTCAACTAATTGCGCTGTGCCTCAATCACTTCCAACCAATCCATAACCATTCATTACCAGGTCGTGAGCCGCTCGTCAACTGTTCTTCAGCTGATGTTCCACTATTTCTATATCATTCCTCAACCATTCCTCAAACATTCGTCAACCATTCTCCAACTATTCCTAAATCATTCGGTAATTGTTCGGTTTGATTATTGGCTACTTGGAAAGTTTCTTTTGAGGGATTTTTGTGCCTGTCGCACCTGCGTAGGTGATTCATACGAGGATAGGATGAGGCTATAGCCAACCTTACAATAAATGTTTGAAATGGTCATGTTTTCGGTGGATCCTCCGTCACCGCCTCACCCCCAGTTCATTAATAGCAAGAAGGATGTCATTGCTGCTCGCAGATCATTGACACTTCGATCGAGCGGAATCATCGGTCGAGTGCCCTGCAATACTGAGCGAGCGCCATTGGAAGGCCATGCTTTTCACAACGTCGATGCAGACCCATCGTTCGAAACAACGCACAAGAACGTGTACAAAATCTATTTTAATTTTTTTTCTTAGCGACGTCGTATCGAAAACACACATGATTTTGCGGTGCATTCAGTATTCGGTCGGCAGTTCGAAGTGCACGACGGATTTCTTGCGCGGCAGGCGGAAATCACTCGATTTAGTGAGAGGTTTGAGGCTCGGCGACCAGAATGAAAGCAACGAGAAATACCGTCGATATTACACAACATCCAGACAAGTTGCTGTTCGGATTGAAAGTAATGGCAAGACAATAACGAAAACAATACGCATGAAATTCGAGAGCGCGCATCGTAAATAGTGCTAAGCGCTCATTAATCCTGCAGATGAGCCTGCGCGTCGAGCCGCAGTGAAACAAATAGACGTGGCCGGGATTCAGTTAAATTGTTTGCCGACCATTCACGTTAGATTATGTTGTGAGCCAAACGGAGGGAAAGCAGTGCCTTTTGTGCGAGTCCGACGAGCAAATCACCGAAAATGGTCGACGACGCGCGCTCAGCGATTCACTTGATGTGATTTGTGGCGACGTGACGAGATGTGATGTGCGTTTTGTGCATTGAGAATCAGGACTAGTTGAATCAAGAGACGTTGGTGGGACACCAGAAATTGTGACTTTGAATCTAAAATGCACTAATGCTGAAGAAACTGGAATCATGTTACGCGAGAGAAGACGTCATGCCAACTTCAAGCCGAACCGAAAGTAAGTATTGCTCTCGAAACATGTTTGCTGAGCTGCCAGAGTGGGGCTGCTGGAGCGTTTCGACTTTTCCATTGCTCTCTCAAAGCTGTTTTCAAGATTATTTTCGTAAGGTTTGTCACTTTTAGCGACCTCATCGCTTCGTTTCGTGCCGATTTCCGTTTCAGTTTTGAGAATCCATTTTCAATAAATAAGCCAAGCTAAGCCTCTGCAAGTTCTGGCAGGAAACGTTTCCCCCGTCCAGCTGAAACTGTTGCATGGATGGATCAGTCGTGTTCGGTGTCGTGTTTCTCAAGGCATTGTTGTAACACGCGATTTTTCACTTTTCGTGAAAGCGTTTTGTATCGAAAGCATCGAAATCGGAATTCGTAAGAATTGAATCGTTCAAACCAATAACACATCGAGACACTCGTGATTTTTCACACTATAAACTGGGTACTTTATATAAATCACAGATATAAATACCATCGCATCGTATCGCATCGCCGTCGAAATGCCCGTACAGATATATTATGTGTTAACATTGTACGTACATAAAGGCAATAAACACAAGAATATTTAAAAATAGAACGGTTTCCATTAGTGTTGTAACTAACATTACATTTCGACTGCATCAACAATTTTCCAATGTCGGCGACGTTCGTAGACCTTCTCGTTTTGTCGAAATCAAGAGGCCGCGCAATTTAATCAGTTATCTTGGCTTGGTTCGGCTTGGCTTGGCTCGATCTACTCAAGATTTCTGTTTTTTCCGTAATCGTTTTTCGATACGCTTCTGGTATTCTCTCTTCCTTCTGCTAAAACAAAACACTTGGGCAGCGTGTTGTTTTCAAAAATTTCCCGATGAATTTTCGCAGAATCCCGTTCAGTTGCGCCGTTTCACCGCATTCATCGTTCATCGTCCATCGTTCACCGTCCACCATGCAACATGCTATAGCATTCAGCTCGATAAATATAGATTGATTGAATGTTCGATTCGTACGATCGGGTCCAGCTATCGATTGAAAAATAATCGAAAATCGAAAAAATCACGAGAAAGAAAACAACAATGAAGAATAACAAATGCTAATGTGAGCTTTGGACTTGTGCAAACAATCGTCGCGACGCTAAATAAAGACGTCGTTAGCGTCGCTGTGATGGATTTCGACATGTTTTGTGTTGAAACAAATAGCCGGATCCTAAATTCGGGTCAACCTTTCGAAATCAATCTCGCCGAACCAAGAGTCGCTTCCCCGTCGTTTGAACACGATTGACCATAAACGGAAAGGATCGAGAGAATCTTCTTTTCATGGGAGTTCCGGTCTTCTGGAAGAGACCTCGGAAGAATGAGGCCTGCAACTGACTTGGCTACTGCTCTATGCGGCGGACATGTCTCGAGGGCCAGCGAACTTCAGGAACTCAAGGACACTTCTTGTTGTTCTGTTTGGTTGTTCCAAATGTAGTGAGCGTAGGCGCGTTCCCTTCCTTTTTATTATATTTATTTATTTTCATTTTTGAATAACATCAATCGATGGAAACGTCAAACAATACAATCGGAATTTAATGCGGGTGAGACCACTGCACCTATGCCGTACACACTACACACCACACACTACTTTGCCAAGGTTTTTCATTTCGGGTTGTTGTTTTTGCACCAGAAAAACACACATTTCCCGCCGTGCTTATCTCGAATCGCGCATTTGCTTGGGCGCACGGCGTTTTTATGGAGCAATGTCAGTCAGATCAGATCCGACCAGAAATAGAATTCACTTGATAATACGTGAAATATGTGACAAACAACCTGTTCAAAAACGACTATCGAATGACGCAGTGGCCAAACTATTTATACGTTCCATTTTAACACATCTCAATCAACCCAATGGAACGGTTTGGTTAATCGAGATCAGTGAATAGCTCTTCCGAAGGACTTATTCCCCATTTCGAGACATGTACATTCGAAACAAAGCGATCGCCGAGTCTTAGTCAGACTCGAACAGTTGGTCCAATGATGTCGGTTTGGTTGAACTTCTTGAACGAGTAATCTCATTTGAATTCACCGTTAATCGTTGATTGTTTTGGAAGTTTTAGGCTCGATTTGGGCATGGCCAGTGGCCGCCGAAAGTTTCAAAACGGGATCACTTTGACCGGTTGAAATGTGTGGATGCGAATGTTGCGTGTGAGTGAGCGAATGGATGATTGATTCAATGAATTTGATGTGATATTCCAATTTACAACCATTCGAAAGCGATTTGAACTCGATAAAATGTCTGCTGTGCGGTAATCAAATCTCAAGATGAACGTGCGACCCGCGAGAAATCTTCCGAATAGTTGAGCAAATGTGGATAATTCATGGGGCGAATGTGTGTGAACTAGGAATGCCCATTGGAATGGGGAAAGTGTGCACGTGAAGCATGTGATTTTATAGATTTTGCATCCCACTTCAAAGTGTTTTTGGACACGACTTTTAATCAAATCGCACTTTCGTAAACAAAACCCAACAGATTGGATAGGAAGTCGTCCCGTGGAATGATTTACGAGAACGAGGAATTGAGACTCCGAACGATAAACATAAACGCTGAAGTGGAACGAGGTGAACTGATTTGCCAGCCGAATAGGCTCGGTCGATTGAAATAATTTGTGAAACTGTTTTGTTCATTGACGGCAACAGGGCAATCGGACATAAAGAAACTGCGACGGGAGAACTATCAGCTGAGAAAGGAGATTTGGTCGCTGCGAGACGAATACGATCGCTTGGACAAATTGCTGCGGAACAAGAATTGCAGCGGAGCCCCGAACGATGACGAGGACGATGAGGATAATGACGACGATTACGATGATGACAATGATGATGATGTGAAATGCGGCAGTTGCCAATCCGAAGATGTACGTTTGTAATTGTTTTGATTGTTGTTCCACGAGTCGTCTGTTTGATTCTTCGAAATTGACGCTTGGTGATTTCTGGTTTCCTTCGCCCTAAAATAGGATAGCAACTCCTGTGATACGTGCAATGAAAATGACTGTTGTGAGGACAGCAGACCGAAGATACGAACCAGCAAGGAAACGCAGAAAAGAAAGTCAATTTCAAAGTCAGCCTCATCGGGCAGCAATCATTCGTGTTTGGCTGGTGCGAGCTCAGCGTCTATGATGAAAGCAGCCCGTACGGAAAAATTACAAATCAGCTTCGATCATTTGTCCGTCGTTTCGGAGGAGTGCCTTTCGAATAGCGACGATCAAAATGAACGGCGTCAGCAGAACGCCGATGACTTTGTTCCTGAGTCGGCGCTTGAATTGCTAAATGATTTTCAATCGATGGTGCCGCCGTTGGCGCATTTTGAGAATTTATCGTACAAAGATATCGGACCGAACTTGGGTAAGTTTGCGACGGTGAAGCGAAGAAGCGAGCGAGTGCAACTCTGGAGGTAACCATTCGATTGTCATTGCAGACTCATCTGGAGAAGTGTGCTACAATAGTGAGTCGACAACAACCACAGGTGAAACGGTGATAAATTCGAAAGAGTGGGATTTCAGTGCGCCAGCTCTAGTTGTGGAATCAACGCAGAAAACAAACGGGCGAATGCTTCATTCCAATCAAACGGTCGATCTTCAGTCTGGCAACAGCCATCCGGCGCATTTCTTTGCTCCGATCAAGCCGAAAGGCCCAATTCAAACACCAGTCAAAGGTGATAACGGTAAAAACGATAATATCCAAGCCCATGAAAATTTCGGACCCGATTTATATGTAAGTAACGTTTTAGCAGCTGAATCTGTTAAAAATACAAACATTAGACAACCTCAAAAACAGGAACAGCATCCGTTGGTTGAACCAATTTACGCTGAGGTCACAAAAAAGAATCAGAGCTCGACTTCAAGCTCGTTCCAGGTAATTCGGACTGTCACCACCTCCCTCTGGTTACTTGCATTAACGCTTTCCCATTCTATCGTTCTCGCTTGAAGACGGGCGGCAATTTGGAAGACTTGCTGCAAGACATTGAACTTCTATCGAACGACATCGAACAAATGCAGTTCGAAAACAACAAAATCTACGACGCTTATGGCGCTGAACTGTTGCGAGAGCAACAACATCGTCCTTACCGTTCCGAAATGAATCTCATTCTTTCGTACGATGGCCAACAATCTACCTTCACCGAAGATCGGGATTCGGATCAGATTTCGGACTTTGGAGGATACAAGCAGAGCCCAGTTTCGATCGAAATCAGCTCGAGCACCCCGCCGCCGAAACTGCCGTCGGCCATGGACTTGTTGCCAAACACATTGCCGTATGTGAAGAAGGAGAAAGAAACTCCAGGCAAAACAGGCAGCGATGTTCAAACCGACCGAGCTCTGAATGACGACATTGTCAACGAGGAACTCTTCAAAGGTCTCGACAAGACCCTTGACAATATTCCAGATTCGAATTACTACGAATTTCTGCCAGACATAATGCTGACACCGGAGGTTTCGCCGAAGCCAAAGGAAGAAACAGACAAGTGCCCGAGCAACACTTCTGCATTCGCAACAGTGCGAAGGAACTTTTTCTCGCGAACAATCGATTCGGCTCGCAAGAAGCTTGCTGTCGACGAAAGAAAACTCTCCCAAAGCAGCTCATCCGATCAAAATTCAAGCGCAAACGTTCCGGCTTCGCCGAATGCCGTCTCATCCGCGGAACATGGTTCAATATTGACGGTATGTATCATCGATTGAGAATTGAGTTCTTGGTTGTTTCTGCACGAACGAAAGGGTTGAGAGAAACAATAATTTATAAAATTTATCGCAAGAAGAATATTGTGAATTCACTTCTAGTTTTAGGGAAATAAAGGTAACAATGCTGGCGCTCAAAAATCAGCCAAAGGTGAACTGGAATTGGAGAAAGGAGGACGTGAAGAGAGCAACGGTGAAAATGCTGGCAAACGGAAGTCTCGACGCGTCTCGATCCACTTCAATGGCAAGGCATTTGGGTTTGGAAGCGATAAAAAGAGCAAGACGGCGCAGCCTCAGTCGCAGTCGCTGCTTCAGCTTCCAGAGCCGAGTGAAGGACTCTCCACCGAGCCAGCAACGCCCATATTGTGCAGCCGAAAGCGTTTAAACAGCATCAGTAATCGCAAGATGAGCATGGTGAGCCAAGACTCACTCAGTAATATATTGTTTCCGGGAGCAATGAGCACCGCCTCGCCATCGTCGGTGCGGCGAATGAAGAAGAGCTCGTCTTCTCGTCGACATTCCTGCGATAGTTCATCAATATTGGCGAGCCACAACCACATCCACAGTCACGGCCACAGTCATTCGCATCACCACACACACGGCAGTTGCTCCAGCTCGAACCATCCGAATCCCAGCTACAATGATAATCGCAACTCAATATCGGAGCGATGCAGCAATAGCTTAGCTTCGTCGCGCGAGTCATCTACCAGCCTTAGTCAGCGTTCCTCGTCGCAGCAAAAGTCATGTTCACAACGCAAAATGTCCGTCGGATCGCACGCTCAAAACGGCAAAATTCCTTGGTGCGCCTGCTGGGGCAACGGCTGCCTGTGACAATGACGATCCCTATTCATCATTTGAAGGCAGACCTTGACTTTTGCCTCTTCCTAAACCTGACACTCGCCTCCATCAGGTCATCGCACATTTCTGGATTTCAGTCTCGGTTGTATTGCAATGTACAAAATATCATGGTTGGTCTCAAAACGAATTATTTTACTGTCTTATCGTCTCGTGAAGTCTCGTTGTATCTTATCGTATCGTATCGTTATGTATTGTAGTGTACCGTTCTTGAACATTCGCTTTCGATTTCACAGGATGTCGGTCTAAGCAATTCTACTTCTTTCCAATTTCTAATAACGAAATTTAATTTTAATTTTAATTTTCTATTTCAATTTTACAAATTTAATTTTAATTCAAAATTTTAATTTACACAATGTGTTAACAAATAAATAAATGATAGAACTCAGATCGAACACAGCGGAGCGTTTGTTTTTCCTTTTGTTTCCCTTCCGAAGCCGTCGCTCGCACGGACATTCCGATCCTGCTAGTTTTGGCACGTGTCGAAGGGATTGTATGTGGTTAAGGGGGAGCTTTCACGCGAATTACAAATTTGAACAATTTTGAATTACACGGGAATGGTTGTCGCGATGGATTGGTGTTGATCATAGGACCTCGCCGCGCATGCAACTTTTTTTAAAGGCACAGTAGCGCAACGCATTGGCTGAGATTCTGGAGACATGGGTTCCGCCATATCACCGGAGATTCCAACGGCAATTTGTGAGCAGGGCCTCTAGGTCAATTTTGCCATATGCTGGCTATTTAGCAGGGAAACGTTAGCGTAAACGATTGTAAATTTTCAAAAAAAAAAAAAAAAAAAATCAAAAGCGGATTACCGACGACCGGGTAATATTGTCGAACGCGACACAGAAATCACAAAAATTTGAATTCAAATAAATTCATTTATTATTCAATAATACATATATAGATGAACCATTTCAATAAATTGTAACACAATTTTCTTAAAATTAAGGTAAAAAAATAACATTTACATGAAATAACATGTCTTCAAACCGGAGGCAAGTGGTTGGTCCTGCCCTCGCAATCATTTTTCGATTCTCAATTAAAATTAAAATTAAAATTTTCATTGGTTGTACTTTCAAGAGAATCGTTCACGGAGCTGGTCTGTCGCAAGAGGGAAGACAGTTTGCTCCTGAAGTGGCTCCCTGCATCGGGGGCCAGTGGGCTTGATTTATTGTCACAATATGCTTTCGGCTTTGGAAGGTATCTTAAAGAAGCGAATTTCACTTCTTTGCGACTGCAAGTCGGCAATTGAAATGAACTTAATTTCGCCGGAGTAAATTTTAGATTTCAGACGACGTTTGGTCAATAATCCACCCGTTGCTACGCTCTCCATTCTCAGTACTCGAGATGGATCGAAGACCCGGATGGTGCGTTCGTGTAAAAGAAATTAACCGTGACTAAGGCAACACAAGTGCAGGCCCAAATGAAGACAAACACAAGCCAACCAATGCTCTTGAATGGGCTTCGGTATTCGTTAACGATTCCGCGGCCAAGCAGTTGTGTGCATGTGCGTCGGGCTTGCCACACCAGCGCTATGGGAATCACGTACTGGATTCCAGTGCCTGCATACGAACCAGTGAAACTGACCAGGCTTGTGAGACTGTCAGTGAAATAGGTCACGACGATGGGGGGCAAGATAGCCATCAAGGGGAAGGCACACCGCCGCAGCACGAAATTATACTCTTCCAGTTGTGACACGTCCAGAAACAACGCCTGTAAATTGTTTCGCAGTGTTATCGCGATGATTGGAAAGCTGGCGGAAAGCGTGAACACTGGAAACAATGCTAGGAAATATTCAACGAGTTTCAACACAATGCTCGTTTGGGTGCCGTTTGGCACAAAATTCAGCGTGTACAAGTCATCCAAATTGTCGAATGCAAATGATCCTGTCAATGCCAGAAACAAATAGAAGCTGCAAATCAGCACATAGTCTGCCGACAAGAGTGAATGGAGTCCTCTTTTGTCCCGAATCGGTGCCAGCAAACTAGGCAATGAATGATGGCACATGAACGAATAGACGCATGCACCGAACAATGCTGGAATTCCTGCTGGATTGGCTGGCGGCGGGTGGCCTTGTTGCCCATCGGACAATAAGCGATGAATGGCTATGCTGATCATCACGGAGAATGCTGCAAATTTGTGGGGGATGGATGAAAACTATTTAGCCTTGCCAACGAGATCAAAATTTGATCATCAAATAGCTTACCTAGCCATCGTAAGAGAATGGTGCACATTTGAATGTACTTGGTTTTCTGAACGTTGAAGAAAGAGAACGGTCCCAAGCAGAAAAGGAAGCCAATCAGACAGGTCCGGTAGCAGTCCAATCTCGTGAATGGGTCACCCAATTGATCGACGTCATCTGAATCTTCAATCCAGCATGGCTGACCATCCAGAGAATCGTCCGTTTGATTCCCCATGGACATATTTCGCGTGCTGTTTCAGCAGGTCGAAAAAGACAGAGAGAAAGAGGAGCTGGAGTGATTGTTTCTATCCATTACGCAACTGAGTCCAAGCCCCAACTCACCAAATGACATCCCGCAAAGTCTTTGCAACAGCAGCCGAGTAAATGCTCAGATCGCCGTACAAGTAAATGGCGAAGCATAAGAAAAATAAATATCGGCCTGAATCGTTGAAAAATAGCCGTGCCATTTCACCAAGCTCGATTTTCTGATCAAGAACGTAGTAACGAGACTGTTGTGAAAATAGTGGCGTGTGCTCGATGCTGGCATTTGGAAACTCATTCACGAGCCGAGGGACGGGGACGGGCCGGACGTAAGGACTGTCCACAATCGTAATGTTTTCTTCTTCGTCGCTCGTTACCGTCTCGTTGCCTGAGGGTGGCTGTCGAAGTGGAGAAATGGTATATCTGTGAGAAATCTCTCAGAGAGTACTTTACACTTATGCTTACGATGTCACGCTTCAACACCTGCAGTCTTGTCCAGTGCAATATGGCATTTGCACACGCCATAGTTTCGATAACGAATGTCACCGTCATGTAGCTGATAAACGCCAGCACTGTGATCAATATTAGTCCGAGGAGCCATCCAGACTTGGCAAACACTGACGGCAGAGTCAGCGCCCCCGTGCCGACGATCAAATTGAATATAAAAACTAGGCCGATCTGAAATTAAGTCGTTGACCGTGAAGCACTCTCATTCAGCAGTCCAAACGTCCAAAAAGTTATTTACCCAGGAAGGATATTCCTCGCCTGGAGAATTTCGTCCTTCTCGATAAAATGGCATTTTGCTGATGAATTGAACTGAACGAAAAGAGCAACTAAATCATTGAATGGATTGCGAGGGCGGAACACGCAAAGGAACTTAAAATTGGCAGCGATTCGGTGCTATCTGCTCGCAACGGTTACTATTTCATTCTAATTGCATTCCGATTCGAGCAATGTCCACCCCCATTTGCGATGCAGTTTAACGAACAAAGCAATGCAAGCAGCTCCTGCAATCGGCTCTCAAATTCCGGTCAGCTTTATCAATAATTCAGCGTCACGATTGGCAATTCAGATGTAATGTCTCGCAATCAATTTGATTTCATCGCCATGTTGTGTGCCTCGAATCTGTGCAGTGCAAGCAAAACAATAAACTGATTCTGCTTCGTTTCTGTTTTTCTTATTATTTGGATTGCATCGACAAATATACAGTGCGATGACACATGTGGCACATTCTCTTGGTTCGACTACGCGGCCCACTTTTTCCAGCTACGTGAAAATTGCTCTGCTTCAGTTGAATCCACCAACTGAGTGAGTGGCTGTCGGTTGTTCATCGGGCTGTTGCAAAGTGAACGTTTCAGTTCCGAAATCCGCATTCAGATTCCGTACAAAAGTACGAATTTTTAAAATAAAATCGTCCTTCTGGAACGACCGCCAATCAAATGAACTGCCTCTTCCATGCTGAGCGTGATGAACGCAACTGAATTGCATCAGAACACCATTAGTTGATCTATGTTCAACTGAAGGAAGGCCAAGAGGGATGTATCATACGTAGGGTGATTACCCGGCCAAGATGAATTTTAGGTAAATTTCAAAATTGCTGCGTGAATTATTTCGTAAATTTTTTGGTTTTTGTCGTAAAACTACGAAAGTATCGTGTAAACTCGGTGCCTGCTCCATCTACAGTTCATTAAACCGATTTCTCACTTATTTTTTTGGCGTTCTGCTGTTGGTACGGCAAACTCGAGAGCTCGTTTTGTAGCTGACTTCGTTGTCCTCAGTCTTGTACTAAATGTGTGCGATGTTTTGTGTTAGTGAACAGCGTAGCGGAGCAAAATGAAAGAGAAGGTGGACATCGGCTGTAGCACAAAATAAACTCAAACAAAAAAAGAGATTTTTTTAATTTGGAAAATCAACAAGAATTTTCCATCGAGTATTGTATGAAAATCGTTAGTTATTTGTGAAAATTGATGAAATGGTAAATGGAATTGCCTTATTCTGATGTGGATCCAGTGAACGGTGTGTGAATTAGGCGAGTAAGAGTGTTGCAAGACATTTTCGTTTTTGATTTCAAAAATCGCCATATTGTGTCTTCGGTTCGATTCGCTCAGTCGGTCGGTCGTTCGGTCGTTCGGTCGTTCGTTTACATTCAGTTTACAAGCATTCGATGCGATACAAAAGGATTTCCATTTTTTTCTTGTTGATTTTTGTTTTCGGTCGTTCTCCTTCCGAATGTATTGCTTCTCGCCAAATCCAATTTTAGAATTCGGGATTTCGTCGGCAGTGACGGTTCCCGTCCAATCATCGATTTAATTGTGTTGTGAGTTCGCTGGGAATCAATGTTCGGGACACAGTGCTCGAATGTATGCTGGATTTTGGAATGTTATTAATCGAATTCAGAGCTGGTTTGATCGCTGCAGCAGTAATGGCAAATAGTTTGAAATTGAGCTGTGACCAAATGTGAAGAATGCAAACATTCGAGCACCTCGAAATCTTCGCCGAAAGCAAGAAGCTGCAATAACGCATTTTTTATCTGCCGAAGAACCGCAATCGTGAATGTATCGATTTCTGTGACAATTCAGTCGCGCTGTCTATTTCATGTGTGCTTCGGGCCTGAACCGCTAATAGCCAATATCAGTCCGTTTTTAACAGCTACGTCAAAATTCTCCTTCGACTCAGCCGGAACAGTCCGGCATTCCAAGTGTAAGGAACAGAAAATTGAGACATCGTGATCACCCAGGCAATTTTCCATTCTTTGCCTAGACGATCGCATCACATAGTTGGATGTAATAACGCAACGACGTCAACTGATTTGACCACCACTCGATTAGATTCGGCGTTCCGATATTTGAGCTCATCAAAGGCCATTAATTAACTATTTGCATAGATGAAATCATACGCTCATATTTTGAACCGAGTGGATTAGAGTAGAGTTGTAAATCGGAGTGAATTGCGTTGCGTTACGCAGAGAGTCGTTGCTGCGGCTATTTTCCATTACTTGCTGGAGATCGAACCGGCCCAGAGCATTCTCTATAATATTCGTCTTTGTTTACCATTTACACAGTTTAAAGTTGTTGATCAACGCAATGTCCTCAGTATGACTGGTTGATAGGATCACCGATTGTACACGAAGTAAAGTAGAATATTCCAATTGTTCTGAGAGCAGGTGAGAAAGAGAGAGATAGAGAGAGACAGAGAGAGAGAGAAAGAAAGAGAGAGAGACAGAGAAAGAGTGAGACCGAGAGAGAGAGAGAGAGAGAGAGAGAGAGAGAGAGAGAGAGAGAGAGAGAGAGAGAGAGAGAGAGAGAGAG
>JANSTV010129483.1:0-17727 GCA_027564135.1 Lestremia cinerea
GATAGAGCCCAGACACAGCAAAATCGGTCGACTATAGCAAAAGTTATTAAGTCCCAGAAAAGACTGGAAAAAAAAAAGAAAAAGAAAAAAAAGAAAAAAAAAAATATATACAAACGATAATGCGCCTGCATACCCGTATCTTCGATACTAGGGTATGCAGTGCATAAAAATGATAAATTCTGAATTTTATGTTCAAAAAAAAAAAAAAAAAATAGTTATTTATGTCACCAAGCTCATCTCTGCATGCAAAATGCGGAATTAGTCATTTCATTCAAATCGGATTTTTATTTTCTCGGCTTTGCGAGGTCTTTGTCGTAGGTCGTTCATGACCTTTCGAGTTTCAACAATGTTGATAACAGAATGAACGTCGGTCGGATGCGGCGAGCGATTCTGCTGCACTTCAATCATTCAGATTGGACAAGGCACGAAGCACAATCCAGCCTGAATAGCGCACCCATCGGAGAGTATCAGACGATCGCGGAACTGTTCAAATCCGACAGAGCCGGAAAACAAATAGGAGCAACTCTTCATCTTTGTGTATTTAACGACAAACGAAGCTATCAGAAGTGCTGAATCACAATGCATATTGCACTCTCGCATATCGCTATTAAAACATCAAAGTTGTTTGGGAAATGTTCAGTCTTGATGCAGCTCAACCTTCGGTCAGACGCAAAAGTGGAAACGATTTGTTTGACTTGAAATCGAATTGATTGCTTGACTTTGTGACAATCGTGGTTGCTTTGTGAGATATTCTCATTGCGAGATATCAGAATGGTGGCAATAGTGGTGTATTTGCTCCACGCGTTGGCTCTCTCAGTGATTTGGGTGCCGATTTTGGTTTATTACGCGTCGTTGTACATGAACAGTTATTGGAAGCGCAAGGGACTTCCGCACATTCCAGCCAAGCCGTTTTTCGGAAACACCAAGGACATATTCTTGTACAAGAAGAGTCCCGCAGAGCTCTTGAGCAGCTTTTACTTTCATCCCGCGGCGAATGACCGTCCATTTGTTGGAATAAAGATATTCAATACGTCAGCGCTTGTGATTCGCGATCCCGAATTGGTGAAAAGGCTTTTTATAAAAGACTTCAATCAGTTCTCCAACAGGTGAGTTGACCATCCGTGATGTGACCCATGGTCCACAAAGCTGAAGCAGAACCCATTTCAGATACAGCAATTCGGATTGGCGCCACGATCCATTGGCCGGGTTGACTCTGTTTTTCATCAAAAATCCCGAATGGAAGTACTTACGAGCAAAATTGACGCCGACTTTCACCAGCGGCAAAATGAAGCAAATGTTTGGTTTGTTGAACGAGATTGGCAATGGCCTCAATGAGCATGTGTCCAGTTTGGGGATTGGCCAAAAGACTCGGTCCACTTGCATTGAACTGAAGGACTTGTGCGCACGCTACACCACCGATGTGATTGCCAGCTGTGTCTTCGGTCTGAAGGCGAGCAGCATTGAGGATCCTCAAGGGGAATTCCGCGAGAAAGGTCGAGAGATCTTCAATTTCAATTGGATTCAGGCCATCAAGTTCAATTGCATGTTCTTTTGGCCGCAAGTTGCCTCGTATTTTCGCATGAAGTTTTTCTCGCTGGGATCTGAAGAATTCCTGCGATCATCGATTGGATATGCGATTTCGGAGCGCGAGAAAACTGGTCGTGTGCGGAATGATCTGATTGATTCGTTGGTTGCGTTGAAGCGGGAAGATGAAAACAAGGAGAAACCCTTCTGGCAAGGCGATGCTTTGGTCGCACAGGCAGCTGTGTTTTTCAATGCCGGCTTCGAGTCAAGCTCTTCGACCATTTCATTTTCGTTGTTCGAACTTGCCTGGCAGGTAATTCTATTGTGCGTCATTTGCTGAGAATTCCGATTGACGTTTTGTTGTTTCAGCCTGAACTGCAGAAACGGCTGCGCGCGGAGATTCACTCCCATTTGGCCAATTCAAATGGCGAATTAACCTACGACCTCATCAACGAGATGGAATATTTGCATATGGTGGTGTCAGGTGAGAGCCTCATTCGAATCACATGTGTGACGCAGCCACACTGATTGGTTTTCCAATTTCCACAGAAACGCTACGAATGTATCCACCGTTGTCTTTCTTGGAGCGAGAATGCACGCCAACAAATGGCAAGGGCTACTCCTTGGAGCCTTACGCCGACTACGTTGTTCCAAAAGGAATGGGCATATTCGTATCTCTCTTTGCATTCCATCGTGATCCTCAGTACTTCCCGAACCCCACCAAATTCGATCCAGAGCGATTCAACAGCGATAACAAGGGCAACAATCAGACGTACATGCCATTCGGGATCGGCCCGCACAATTGCATTGCTGAGCGTTTCGGATTGTATCTGAGCAAAGTGGGTCTGATCAACATCCTGCGGAACCACTTTGTGACTCCATCCGAGAAAACGCCTCACAACATGATTCTGGATGAGAAGGCCTTTCTGCTTTTGAGCAAAGGTGGCATTTATCTGAATGTCGTTCGGGACTCGAACGATTTGTGAAAAGAAAAACGATTAAAAATTATGAATTCTCTTTTTATTCGATTTATTGTAATTGAGTCTGAATGGTGATGTAGGAGCTCAATTGCGGATGGAGTCTCTTATTTTCTCCCAAAAGTTGTAAGTTGCAGTTCGTCTGTAAACCAGTACAAAGTAGAAGCGCAGCATGGCAGGCACTTTGCACGGCTCATATAAACACGGAATGATGATTCTCGATCGCTGCTCGATACTCAAATGAAGTGCAAAGTTCGTGAAGAATTCATTGGCCACGCTGTTCAAGAACGCTGGCGACAGGACGACTATAACGCGCTGGCACCGCTCCGAAATCAGTCGGGTGATTGTGTCGAGTTCATACGATCCACAAATAAGGTCACGATCTTTGATACACAACTGCAGTCGGAATGCAAAATCAAACACATGATTCGCCTCGGCGCAATATAGACTCACCCTCAGCTGGTAGTTCCCTTCCATTTCGGCGACGAGCTCCGTCACGAAATTCTCGTCGTCTTCCGTGTAAAGGACCAACGCATCGAAATGCTGTGGCGGAAGGCCATCACGCATCAGACCCACGTCATATTTCGTCAAAATGTCTCGGTCCTTCACCTCATCCATCACTTTCGAGTGGATTGAACGAACTCGTCCACATATATTCGTTAGACGGATTTGAGTGGCCGCGCCAAACCAAAAAAATCAAATTGAAAATTGAAAACCGACCGCTACACACTCATCACGCAGACTGATTCGTTATTTGCCTTGCATTCGCTGTGAAACCGATCATCGCACAACCTCAAGCAACAGTCAAATTTATGAGAAATGTTATCTCAGAGTTCACCCGACCTGAGAGTTGCTTTTGTTTTTGGTAAATGAAAAAGTAAAAAGAATATTCATTAATCAAATTGATTAAATTTTCCAGCAATACCCAGTGGAAGCTCACAAAAGGCGTTAAATTCGGTTCGCCGTAACGGCGCGCTTAATGCGCGACTGCATCATCACTATTCACGACTGAGCTTGCTGAAGTTGAAGCAAAATATCAAAGTACCTCGTTCCATTCGACGGTCAATGTGTGCGGTCATGTTTCTAATCGCAAATGTTTTGTTTATTACTTAATTCGAAATGTGGGAGGAAACGAAGCGCCGCTCCAATCTTTTTCCGCAAACTAATCGCGATAGCACTCGAAATATTTTTGTGGTAGGAAAATCGTAATTTGCCTGCAATTGGCCAACAATTGAGGAAATAAATTAAAACAATTCAGAAATCTCATCAATTCAAAAACTCACAGAGCTCACAAATCATCTTGAAGGGATCACTTAAGCAGCGCAAATGCATTTTTATTTTTGAATAACTCACAATTTATTGTAAAATACATAATTCGAATAATTTAGGCTTGAAGATATGACTTCAGCCAATCCAAGTGATGGTAAACGCGGGTATAGGCATCCGGGAAGCCGTGAGCACATGGAATCACCCAAGAAACCACCCCTACAACGACATTATCCGGAGCGATCAAGCCGCCTCCAGAGTCGCCCATGCACACGCCTCGCTTCTGATCATTCACTGTGCAAATCTTGGAATCGGACATATGCCATCGGGCGTTTTGAGGCAAGCGCGACAGACATTCGGCGTTGCTGATTACCTTCGTGTCTTTCCATTGCAAGATGCTTGGTTTTGTAAAGCCTTGCTCTAATGAGAACTGGACGTTGATGAGAGTTGGAAGTTAGCAGTGATATCCAAACTGTAAACACAAAAGCGAATACTTACGTTCATATCGCCCCAACCGGCGACTCTGGCTTGCAGATTTGTGCCATTTGGAATGTCGGAAGTTGGCAACTGGACGGGACGGACATTATCCAAACCGACAAACGGCCGAACGACTCGAATCAAAGAGATGTCGTTGTCGATTTTTGCTTTGTTGTATAATGGATGATTGGCGACAAAGTCCGGATTGTGGCGGTTACCATCGCCTCGGATACGAAGGGCTGCCGACATCACGAAGAAATTTGATGGATTTTCCATTTCACCTTCGGTGCAGTGAGCCGCTGACAGAACCCAGTTATTGGCAATGATGCTTCCGCCACAGAAATGTTCGTCGTGCAATCGACGCAACGAAACGAGATACGGAAACTGACCGACTTTGGCATCTGATCCGCCAAAAACCCGTAATACAACAGCCGTGCTGGCTTCCGTAGCAACAGCACCAACCAAAATACACAACACGCTCAATGGAGACATTTCGACAATAACACACGATTGATGCCAAGTTTTTCGGCCTTTTATAGGCCAACGTCCACTGGTCAATATTTGGATAATACGCGAGGTGTGTAGAGCTTAGCTAACGCTACCGATTACTCATGAACTGCATATTAGGGAAGTATTTGCGGTCTTGTGTGTGTGGGCTCAAGCATATTGTCGCATTCATAATCGCAAATTGCAATTCTCCAGGCCATTGCGAATTATCAATGCAAGAGGGAACGAATTGAATCCACGCAGCTGCGCGATAACATGTGAAGGAAACTCTAGTTTAATTGAATTTCACCAGTAAAATCTTTCGACCAACGTAACCTAATATATGTATATGCATATGTATATAGATGTTGAGATTTCCTTAGCCTCGACGCTTGGGCATCGATGACAACATGAAATTGATTATCGACGGCTTTCATGAATGACGACGAATCAAAGCCATACCACAAAAAGAGATGACCCGATGATGAATCGATGAACGTAGTCATCATCAGTACGAAGTGGGATCAGCTTCAATTAGACACCAGCTCAGCATTAGTTGAGTGTCAGTTTGCAATATTTTGAAAATCGATCCATTCCAATTGGCTAACATGAAATTGGTCAAACGCATCGTCGGCTAATTTATTTTTAATTTTATTGCTTTTCATCATAACGCTACGATTAGCAAATACCATAATACCATAATATAATATATCTTAAATCTAAATGTTAAAGTCCACAAAGTCACTGGCTTTGAACGAAGCTCCTACAATAGGACATTGCGTCGAAATGAGAGGAAAATAGGTTTCTGGTGAAGAAATTTCTCGCTTTTGTTTCCTCCGGATCGACCAGATTTGTAAGGCTCGCTGAGGACTCAAATATATTTGATTGATTCTCAGCGAAATGTGGTGGCCATGAAGACGAAGAGTCCAGTAGGCTCGATGAACTGCCGATAAGTTGACTACTCATGCAAGTCTGCTGTGATTGTCGATGATCGTTCGTCGCAGTGCTGGGGCGGATTTCTGCTTTAACTTGTAGTTCTGTGAGATCTGGTCGGATGGAGTCTCTCAACTTCTCCCAGAAATTATAAAATACGGATTTTTGTGTGCGTCTAAAGTCCAACATGACTTGACAACGCAACATGTCAGGCACTTCGCACGGTTCATACACGCACGGAAGGATCTTTCTCTTTTGCTGCTCCATGCCCAAGTTCAGAGCGAAATTCGTGAAGAATTCATTGGCCGGGCTCTTCAAGAATGCTGGCGAGAGGATGACTATCACGCGTTGACACCGCTCTGAAATCAGCCGAGTGATGGTGTCGAACTGATATGATCCACAAAGTAGGTCACGATCTTTGATACACATCTGCAATCAGAATATAATGTCAAACACTCGTTTCGTTTCGTCGCTCAAGGAGGACTTACTCTCAATTTGTATTCCAATTCCAACTTGTCGGTGAGTTCCTTTACGAATTTGCAATCGGCATCAGCAAAAAGAACGAACGCATCAAAATGCTGCGGCGGAAGGCCTTCCCGGATCAATCTCTCGTCATATTTTGTCAAAATGTTCTTATCGCTTTCGAACGCTTCAATAGTTTCCACAAAATTTGAGCTCTCAAAAGCCGCCGCATCATCGACTAATGAATTGGAATAATGTCAAATCGAAAGCTTCAAATTCCAAAACTCACTTCACTTACGACAACTAGCTGTGACATCATCGTGCACATCGTAGCGGTCGATTTCAGTCAGAAATTTCAACAATCCACCAATCGATGCAGCGGTTCCCACCTCGTTCATCCAGTGCAACAACACCACATCCATCGGATCCGGAATCATAACCAGCTGATTCACATTCAAAGTCTTCAATTTCAAGCGGTGCAGCACACCTCGATAATCACGAGGTATTCCCGCCGGGGTGAGAATCACTTTGGGCGTGTTCAGACCTTGCGAGAGGAACTGACGAGAATTCTGACTCAGCGCACTGATTGGAATCTCGTTCAAATTGATTTGCTGCGTAGCCATTTTGTGGCTCTTCAATTGATATTTCTGCGCAAACTAAAGAATGACGAAAGCAATCGTTAAAAGATGCAAGTCGAGCGGTCGCTGTATCTTACCAGATGTGGTCAAGCAGACGTCAAAATAAAATTTCCCGTCGAAAATTGCAAAAGGACTCGCCAATGAAAAAAAAAAAAAAAAAAAAAATGTTGAACTGCGTTGTAACGTGGCTTAAGCTGGACGATAGTCGTTTTTGTTGTTTCGAAGTCGTCGCACTCACAAATCGAAATGAAAAATTTGGAAAGCAGCTAGACTCTAATCATCAACAGCTGCGATGTTTTGCCTCTGCTTTTACATTTTGGTACGCAAAATTATCGCTCGCGGGGTCGTCTATTTTTGTTCCGAATGCCACATCGTGGCCAGATAGTGATACTCCTATCGAAGAAGTTCACTCTCGTGCTTCAAACGCTGTGCGATGGATGACGCTATCCCGCCATTTATTTCAAATCATAATATTTATAAATGATTATGTGCACATAAGCTCAATCACAGAGATTCGGATAAGAGCCATAATCACCAAGGCCAAGGTAAAGTTTGTGTAGAATGAAATGTTTTGAACATGTTTGTTTTTTTTTTTTTAATTTGCTTTTCACAAAAATGAGAATTCATAAAAGAATATTCCGAAGTGAATTTATTGAATGTTTGAAAAAATCCATTCCATGTACGGGAACGCACGGGTATTGACATCTGGAACGCCAGTGGCACAAGGAATGCCCCAGGACACAACGCCGACCAGATATCCATTTGGTGTGGTCAACGGGCCGCCAGAGTCCCCAATGCACGTGCCGCTTCCCTGCTGGTACATTGTGCAGAATTTGTTATCGCGGATAATCTCGCGTGACTTAGCGCTGGGCATTCTGCGAGCACAATCGCGATTCGAAATGACGTTAGTTCGAAGCCATTGCAGACTGGCAGGCTGGCCACTGGTGCCCCACGCTGGATTCTGAAAGAGAAAAAAAACCATCAGGAGAGTGATCGATATTATCGAGAGAACTATTCGTACTCGGACGTCACCCCAGCCGGCTACATTCGTCGGAAGATTCAAATGGTCAGGAATGTCTTCGGGAGGGAATTGAACTGGCCGAACATTTGGTCCAGTTTGGAATGGCGAGGGCGTGCGAAGCAGGCAAATGTCATTGTTGAAGGTGGCCAATTCGAAACGTGGGTGATTAATGATGCGATTGACGGCATGGCGCTGTCCGCCACCGGTCAGTCGCGTCGTGCCCGCATTGATGAATACGTTATTCGGCTGACGCAGGGCTCCTTGCGTGCAATGGGCGGCGGACAACACCCAAGTTGAGGAGATGATGGTGCCACCGCAAAAGTGCACTCCATTTTGACGACGCAGCGATACTAGCCATGGGAACTGGCCTGCTCTGGCTGTTGATCCTCCAAGGATCCGCTTATCCACCGACGGCACCGCACAAACGACACACAACCAAAAATTGAACGCAATGGATGATGCAGACAACATTCTCGAAGAAAACTGACTCTCCGGGTGGACAAACCAATGGTTTTATATCGTCGATTCGATTGTGACGTCAGACCGAGTTTTGATAACATGCGATTCAGATTCTATCGAAAATTGTCGTCGACTTTCGCCGCACTCGGAAAGCAACACTCGAAAGTTCCGACGAAAATTGAAGCTTCCGTCAGTCTGCTTTGGCAAATCCATTTCGATGGGCCACTATTTTGTGAGCAAAGTACAACAAGACACACACACACACACACACACCAATTTGGCCACAATCAAAAAACGATTATTTTCAATAATTACCGATTTCATTTGGATTTTCACGTGTTTTGATAAGCCATCGTCATTGCGAAGAAATTAATAAAGAAATAATCGGTTCCCCATCGAGAGATAAGGACTTGTTCTGGTTGCGGATAATTAGCGAAAGTCAATCGCGATTCCCGGGCATGTAATATTGTCTCACAACCAATCAAGTGGACTGAATGAAGTGAGTGAGTGTACAACAAGCAGATGTCTACGTCTTGGTCTTCATTTGACGAGGATATCTTATCGATCTGCATTGCTTTCGGTAAGATTCACCGATCGCATTAGAGATCCACATTTTGTTTTGTTTTTTTTTTTCAATAATTTACGATTTATTTGAAGATTCTTCGAGTAATTCAGGCTTCAAGAATGGACAGCAGCCAATCCAAGTGATGGTAAACGCGGGCATAAGCATCCGGGAAGCCGCGAGCACATGGAACCACCCACGAAACCACCCCTACAACGACATTATTCGGAGCGATCAAGCCGCCTCCAGAGTCGCCCATGCACACGCCTCGGCCTCGAGGATTTGCTGTGCAAAGCTTCGAATCGAAAATCATCCATCGCAAATGTGGAGGAAAACGTCTCAGACATTGAGCGTTGCTGATTATCTGAGTGTCTTTCCATTGCAAGGTTTGTGGCGATTGACTGCCCCACACTGAATGCTGGACGATGAAAAAAGTTGATTGTCAGCTGTGATCTCCGAAATTCCATTAAAAAAGCAAGTACTTACGCGGAAGAGACCCCAACCGGCCACTCTGGCTCGCAGATTTGCGCCCTCTGGGACGTCGGCTGTTGGCAACTGGACGGGACGAACATTCTTCAACCCGAAAAATGACCGAACGACTCGAATCAAAGAGATGTCGTTGTCGATGGATTCTTCATCGTAAAATGGATGGTTGATGACAAAGTCCGGATTGTGGCGGTTTCCGTCGCCTCGAATGCGAAGCGCTGCCGAAACTACGAAGAAATTTAATTCAGTTTCGAAAGCACCTTGAGTGCAGTGAGCCGCTGACAGAACCAAGTTATTGGCAATGATGCTTCCTCCGCAGAAATGTGCATCGTTCAATCGACGCAACGAAACAAGATACTGAAATTGACCGACTTTTGCATTTGTTCCGCCAATAATCCGTTCATCAAGCACCGTGCTGGCTCCCGCGGCAACAACTAAAATACACAACACACTCAGTATGGACATTTCGAAAGTAACTTTGGAATTCGAGCAAGTTTTTTGGCTTTTTATACGCCAACATCCAATGGACGATATCTGGATTCCGATATGTCATGATCGACGTTATCTCCAATTTTGATAGTCTCTTGAGCCAGTCAAGATACGTCAAACGTGATGACACTTGATCGTTCAACGGCCGAAGAAAGTCTAGGTGAGGTGGTCGATTCATCCATTGCTTATTCGAACCAAGACCTTGCTTATGGCCTTGGCGGTGTCTTCCATTTTATTTCATCGAAATTGAATTTCCAAACCAGACAAAATAAGTAGCTTTTGCCATGAATGACATCATCAGAGCATTCACATATGCACAGTAAGTGATCAAATTACTTCGGATCCATCATTTTTTGTCAGTGAGTGTGACAGATTGACAGTCTGAAAAGTGTACGTGTGATTGCGACATTTCAAGCATGGGTTCTGCGCAGCTGACGAGATATCAATTCGAGACGAGCATCGAATCGGAGTCAAAATAATGAGCTCAGCACAATTGCACGTCTTGTTTGCAGCAGAAGAACGCTCACTTGGTGGTTGGGTCATGGCCCGTTATCGTCGCCCAGAAAGCTCAGAGATCAATTTCAAAATGTGTTATCTGTTTCAGAAAGATCCTCACTCTCCAAAGTGAATAACTCGTTCATAGGCCGTGCTGATTGAATTGCCAACTGCCAAACAATTTTTCCTATCTCATCCGATGTTTATACATACATTTTCTTGCCAATCGATTGCGTGCAAATGCTTGCGACTGGAGACGTTTCTGGCTCAGAAATTAGTCGAGGCTTTTCTCAAGTCATAATACGGCACTAACATTCTTCTCAGAACAGTTCATAATGCAAATATACATACGAACAGCTGCCATCACAAAACGTTGCTTATTTATTTGATCAGTGAGGAGATGAATGTCAATTTCCATCACTTCAATATCGTTTGATTCTGAACGCTCTGCCGAATCGCTTGGTCGATGGTCAAAAATGAAATGATATGAGAAAGTAATTTCGAAGGAAATTTTCCAAAAATTTGATAAGAATGCGATAGCACAGAAATCCACATCATTTCCATCGGTTTAAGATAGAAGTTTCAATGTTGACTCAAGAATTCAATAAAATTGTATTGTTTCGACTTGCTTTTCGGAAATAAACAGTCGAAAACATGGTTGATCAAATTGTTTGCATTTTGTGTAAACGCAAAACATGTTCATCTCAATTTTTAATTACTGAAAGGTAAACCGACGTCAATCGGAATACCAAGAACGACACGCAAGGTTATCGCGACAAACAAGTTCCTTCCTATTGCAATAGTATAAATTACCTTTGCGCCCGTTATGTGGCATCAGTTTTTATTATTCTTCCGAAGAAAATTGCTGGTAGTGCCAAGATGGTTTCATTTTGGCCGATCGGTAAGTTGAAAACATGGTGAAATAGGGCAAAGCACTGTGGCTGATCGGGTTACCGAATCCCGTTTTCAGCTTTCATGATAATCGCTTGCGGAGACCTGCGCTCTACGTTCGCACTCATCAATCAAAGACAGCAAGAGTATTGCAAGTTACAAGAGAAGATATGTCCGGATTCGTCGAAGGAATCGTTTCTGACGCACATTCGATGCGCCAGCACTGGGGTGAGTTTGGACCGGAACTACCTTCGCTGATCAATGCTGACGAACCCCTTTGTTAATCCGCAGCAACCTAATTGTTCTAGATGCGTGAACTATAAATCGATCGATAGTAAAGAGTTTAAAACTCAAATCGTGGACAAGCTGAATCAGTGGAGAGTGGATATCGCTCTCGGCAAGGAACCTCCAATGCCAGAAGCAGCCAACATGTATTCAGTGGTAAACACCGAAAAGTGAGCATCTTTGACGCAATTGATCTTCATCGTGTTTCCTCTCATCAAACAGTCTTGGGACGAAGACTTGGCGATTTCCGCACATTTGAATACACTCCAATGCCGAATGGCGTTCGACGACTGCCGAAATGAAGGTGAGTCAGTTCTGATTGAAGTCAAATTCAAATTTTTAAATTTTGTTTCGATCTCTAGTTCCCTATCCGCATGCTGGACAATTTCTGAGTCTTTCATCGCACGAGGGGGGCTCGAAGACAGCGTGGGAAGTTTTGGACAAGGCCATGACAAATATGTATGAGGTTCGCAAGATTATCACTTTGGAGCATGTCGTAAAGAAAAGGAAGGCGGATCCCGAGCCAGCACCTTTGCCGTGAGTGTTCATTTCTCGAACATTTTTAACGATCAATTGTGTCTTAACTTCTGGCTCTCTCAGGAAAAACATCAACAATTTCAAAATGATAATGAACGCTCGCAGTTATAAAGTGGGCTGTGCCGTCGCAGAATTCGATGGGATAGGATGGAGGAATACGTATATCGTGTGCAACTATTCGTTCAGCAGTATTTCCGATATTGAAATTTACAAAGTTGGGAAGGCTGCAACCCAATGCAAATTCGGACCGGATCCAAAATATCCTCAACTTTGCTTGCCGCCAGACCAGGCACCGAAGAAGATAAAGCCCAAATATCCGTTGCCTTTCAACAACCCCGATCAAGAGCATTATTGCGAATTGCAGAAAGAATTGTGTTTTAATCATAAAACAAATAGCGTGAGTAAGCACGTTGGATGTGACAGCGACGGGGTAGGTGAACATCAGAACACTTGGTTTCCAGCGCGACATAGCTGATGAGATATTACTTGTTTCTTTTATAGAACCCCTTGGAGATTTGCGATGAATTTGAGCGCATAAACATCAAGCCACACATTGACCTGATCTTGAAGAAGCACAATGATCTTCGAGCACTCATTGCCAATGGCAAGCAATCGGGTTTCAAACCGGCAAAGAATATGTTTTCACTAGTACGGCATCACCACTGAATCATTGCAAAGACACAATCTTACAGCGAGCTATCTTTTTGGAATAGGAATGGGACTGGAAATTGGCACATACCGCTAGTTTGAATACCTTCTTTTGCGAAATGAGACATGACGAGTGTCGTGCTGAAAGTGAGTGACTTTGATCGGAATTTGTCAATACTAGAAATGACTGTTGATGATCTTGCTCTCTTTTCCGCAGAGGAATATCCACATGCTGGACAGAATTTGGCGATCACTTGGTTCCCAATCGACTTTGGTTTCACCGACGAAACTCTTGAAGATGACATTCAGGCCTGGTACGACGAAGTGAAGGATGCTGTCATGGCAAATATTGAGGAGTGCGGTGGAGGGCCAAAGCCAACGTGAGTAGTTGACAAAGTTTTGTACGGATCGGAAAACTTATTTGCATTTCATGACTTTTCAGAGGTGCTATCGGACATTTCACAGCATTGGTGCAAGCCAAGAGCTACAAAATTGGATGTGCTGCTGCAAAATACATTGATCATCTTAAGCACGAAGGAGCATTCACCATTCTATTCGCATGCAACTATTCTCTTACGAACATGACAGGATCACCGGTTTACGAAAGTGGAACTCCCGCCTCGGGCTGTCCACATGGCAAAGATCCGAGCTACCCGGGACTTTGCTTGGGTCCAGATGCTGCGAAGGGGATATCAACTCGTGAAGCACCTGATCCTTCTGAAGATGTAGAGGAAACCGAAGAAGAGCAGGCCGACGAGGAAGAAGAAGAATATCTGGAAGATTTAGCTAGGAAAGTAGCAGCAGAAAATAGAGGACAAGGTGGTGGGCATCATTCAGAGAGTAGGCATGGACAGCACGCTGGTACAAGAAGCCATTCACATCACTCAGGTGATGAGGAAAGAGACGAGGATGATGATGATGATGAGGAGAATGAGCCGTCTCACACTGCTGCTGATGCAGGCAGCAGCTCACATCACCCAGATAATGAATCAGATGATGAAGACGCAGAGGGAGAATTAGAGGAAGAAGAAGAAGAAGAAGAGGAAGAAGAAGATCATGTTGATCACTCAATAATACATCCAGAGAATTCTATTAAAAAACAAACACAAAAAGGAAAACATGTGAACAGCCACTCACACCACTCCAATGGTGACTCAGATGATGATGATGATGATGATGAGATCTCTGAGGATGACGAGAGCTCAGAGGATGACGAAGAGGATGAAGACTCTACCGGGGTTGATCACTCAGAAGTACCTCCAAAAGTCCGCAGCAAGAAACAATTATATGAACGCGAAGCCAAACAGGTTGCAGTTGGAGAAGAAAATGAAGATGAAGACGAGGAATCTGACATGGAAATTGAAGCATCGCTCGATGAAGAGGATGACGAGGAAGACGTTGAAGTCACTCATCCACAACCAAGATTGTCTAAGAATTCGAAGAAAACCAAGAAATCCAAAATGCAAGAGATCGACGAAGTTGAAGATGGTGTAGAAGATGACGATGAGGTGGATATTCGAGCTGTTCCTGATGAACCAACCAATATTGCTGCAGCAATCCTTCTTGGATTTTTGCATAGGTCAGCAGAAACCCTCAACGCCATCAAGGCCTTGAATCGTGAGAAAGCGACAAGAGACGCTCGTAGCGTTCAAGCAATTTCACATCCAGGAATCGGAAAGGATAGCAAAGCAGCTAAAGGAGGTAAGCAGGGTTCTGTTGTGCACAAACCAGAGCCTCAGCATGAGCTTCAAAAGAAAGGAAAGAGAATTGCAAAGAGAAGTCACGCCCCTGTGGAGCATGAGCCTCAACCTGGACCTCAAAAGAATGGAAAGAAGATTCTCAAAAAAAATCACGTCATCGTCGAGCAACAGCCAAAGTCCATGTTTGGACCTCAAGGAAAGACACTTCCAAAGAAAAAGCACGTCGTGGCCGAGAGAGTAGTCCAAAAGAAAGGAAAGAGACTTGCAAGGGATCATCATGTCATAATGGATGATGAGTCAGAGCCTCAACCAAGAAAGAAAAAAACCGAGGCAGCAGAGCCTCCTGCGGTTCAAACGAAGGCGAAGAAATCTCAAATTGTGACTGCAGCAACTAAGACAACAACGTCAACAAAGAAAAACGCCGTTGGCGCAAATAAGAACGCTCAAAAGCACAAAGCTCCACCAAAAAGAAATCTGTTTTGAATACCCCACTAAGCCAATGTGTACATTCAACTTCAGCGTGAAGAGATAGTCGGAGTACCGTAATGGAATAAAACATTCAATAAATAAATGAAAAAAAATGAAGAAATCACCAAATATTGTTCAATTTATCGTTATTCATCTCAGGCTTTTGGCATGAACAAAGATGTTGTCCATTTGCAAGTACAGGCCAGTCGGATACATCCGAAACCGAATCCATTCATCGCATAGAGTCAGCTAAGGCTATCAGAGCTAAGGTTAATGTTGAGTTTCGATTGAGAGCAGGTCCGATCAATCGAATGCTAATGGACCGCTGGGTCAGCATGGGTCAGCGTCGGTGCCTCTTTGTCGAATGAGGTTGATGCAGGGAGTGGGTAAGGTTCAACCACCCAACCCTTGAAATTGCAACTAATCTTCAGTTGGTCACTCTAAATTGCGGTGGCCGGTTGTGAATTGTGAACTGAATTCTTATTCATCTTTTTTGCAAACAATTTCTTTCACGCGAGCGTCATTTCTCCTATCTCGTTTGCGTAGTATAGCTCAAGGCGAATTGCTAAAGTAATCCGTTAGACAGCGCTAGCATCACGTCGAAGCGTTCGTACAACGACAGGATAAATAATTTTCCCATTGGGTAATGGGCGCATCGCCGTTCTACATCTTGCTGTGCGATTTTAGCCGGAACCACAGAATCCGCTTCGCAAGAAAGTGATAAGTCAACTTTTCATTACAGCCAAGATGCAAACAAATGGAACATGCTTCCATGCAGTGAATGTTTAATTGTTTACTTACAATTCGTCAAACAATGCTTGTCGGGCATGAGGATGATGTGATGTATAAATACGTGCCTTGGGTGGCCGACTTCAAAGATTACATCGTTCAGAGGCACAACGAGCTACGGTGGCCATCACCTTCCCTGCCGAATGGACCGTTTTCGCCTCCTTCGGAGCTGGTTTGCCGGTTGGAGTCCACTGTTTTGACTGCTGCTTGGTCTCTGGTGTGTAATAATGGAACCATGTTTCATCTACTGTAACAAACCGGCGCAAAAAGTCTTGCGGATTGCGTTTGAATCGGTCCAACAGCTCCTTCGCAGTGGTCATGCTTTGGTGTTTTAGGTCCAATGTGAGTAAGCGTGGCACCCATCGCGCGGTTAGCTTTCTCATATGTACATCTTCGTGTATTATTTTAAAAACTCGCTCAGATGATATCTTCAGAATACCGGCTATCTCTCTCAACTTTATTCTTTGATCATTGAGCACTTATTCATGGACCTTTTCAACGATTTCCTCAGTTGACGTTGTTCGTCAAACACGCTCGTACGGCCACGTTTGAACTCTGCCACCCAGCTTTTTACCGTTGAAAACGATGGAGCAGACTCCCCGTAGACGGAATCCAGCTCGGCTTTGATTTCCGTTGGAGTTTTTCCCTTCAAATGGAAAAACTTGATCACCGATCGATACTCGATTTTCTCCATTTTTTTAAAGTCACTGACATCGACTGTCATAAACAACTGCTATACGAAAACTAAGAGTCCCAAATGCGGAAAAACTTTTCATTCTCCGCGGTCAGTAGACGTGTCATGTAGCCAACTCTAGACGGTGGCACACACACACACAAAACACACTTCACAGATCGACTCATTCGAAACGACTACTGACAATGTTCCACAACTCGCAGGACATTTTCCTTGCTTCGATCGTCTTCCTCGTTATTCATTGCCGCTCTGGCAACAGTATCCGCGTAGGTAATCGACTTTTTCCGCAGGAAATCATTCGCTGAAATTTTGACAGGTATCTTATAAAAGACCAATAATTGAAGTACTAGAACGGTTCTGACGAAAACGCCACCTTCATGTTCAGGCCGTAAAACTATTCAATTCACCCTCGTACTTCACTGAACACAAGCCCACACGGCACCCAAGGCACTTGATTCACTATGTTGTGGTGTGATTGCTCATTGTAAAATAAACATTTTGATGAAAAAACGCCTTCCACACACTTCGTTCATAAACGGGGTCCCATTTTGAAAAAGTGTCTGAATAATGACTTCTCATCATCATCATCACAACATCGACCTCTCGAAATGGGACTTGGCAATACGTGATATTTGTCTGGAACTGAATCGCATATTGACAAATCGATTACATGCTCAGCGTGCGATTCTCGTTGTGGCATCGAACTCTTGCCACATTTGAATTATTTTTATTTCGAATTTCGCAAGAATCGCCACATTTTGTTTTCAACTTTTGAGGTCTTTCCCATTCGCAATAAAGCTATAGACTGCTGTTTAGCTTATGTCGTCTCGTTTCGTTACAAAACAAAAGAAAATAAAAGAGATTAAAACAGAACCGCATCGACAGTTTCCAAGTTGGTTCACTGCAGCCCAGAAAAGTGCCATTTTAAAATGATTTCTGAAATTAAAGACAAAATTCAAACCTTTTTTTTCGTTTCTGCGGGTTGATAGCAGCCTAGACGCTTGGATTTTCTTATCGGAATGAAGGGTAAGTGGGGATCGTTATACGGAAACGGGGCTTTCGCAACACGTTTTGCGTCAAGCACCACATGTTGGGTGCTTCAAATGCTCGCTTGCAATATACGGTTGAGAATGATGAATTATCATTAGCATTCTAATTTTACGCCTAAACTTATGCAAATTATGTAATAACTTTTAATATAAATCAGAGAAGGAGATCGCCATATGTATAATATGATTCGAATTCGTTTTAAGATCCGTGAGCCCGAACACAGCAATCAATCGGCAACCTTGTCGTGAAAACCCCAGCGGGCAATCACAAAAAAAAATTCGAAATAAAAAACGCTTCAATTATTAATCCATAAATTTTATTACATAAATTTCAATTTATCACATTGGAAAAACAGTCTCAATTTCATACAAATATTTTTCTCATTTTGCT
>JANSTV010129594.1:0-17714 GCA_027564135.1 Lestremia cinerea
GAAAAGTTATTTATTAATAAATGATAAGAAACGTGACATGAATGCAATTTCTATTGCGCGATATGACACGCAACGCAGAGCAGAAAAAAAGAAGGATGAACTGGAGGAGGGAAAAATAACGATCAACCGACTGTGAGATGAAATCAACACGGAAGCACCGAATGGAAATATGAAAAGAAAACGCCATTGTAAAATATATCAATTTGAAAATACACGCACGTTCCTCTTTATCTCGCGTATGATTTGTGTAATTCTTCTTTGCCATTCTCATGTTTTTCGCAATTTTCTTCCAGCAGTTTTTTTTCTCTCTCTCTCTCTCTTACTTTCTTTCTCTATCTTTTTCCACTTCTTCTGTCTTTCCCTTTGGCAATAGGCCTTTGTGAACGTGAAGTTGCCGATGTGATGCCGAATGAAGACAAGACAGGCATTTTTTTTCTTTTATTTTTCCGTTTTTTCTTTCTTTTTTTCCAAGAATACGAATTTTGAAGGAGATGAGTGAAAAGCATCCCATCCGCACGATCATAACTTCTAACGATGACAACTGATATGCCCGAGGCCAGAGTTGCTACAGCACTCACTTAGGTTTGCTGTTGGCTTTGACGTTTCTATATTGCCCTTTGGTCGATTCACTTTCAAAATTTCCTTCTTTTGTTTCTTTTTTGTTCGTGAGGAGACACGCACCACAATCGATTCGAGACAGTTTGTCGCAGTCACGACGACGTTGATTCGACTGGACGGATGCGATTTGTCGCAAACGCCCGTACATTCTCACGGCAAGGAGAGACTCTCACACAAACAACAATTGTCAAGCAATTTTTAATCGATTTCAAAGTGGTTGAAATTTCTCTCTCGAGAAAGTTGAATTCAAACGAACCAAAGAGTCAATAAGCCACTCCATATTCATCGTTTGTGTCGGTCAATGTGAATGCCAAAACGGAATAATTTCATTTGTTTTTCCCAACATAACTTTTCAACTTAACTTTTATGTCCGACCATTTTTCCACATGTTGTTTGCTCGAGCATTAATCTGGGGAAATTTGTTTGCATTTGTTTGCATTTCGTTGGAAAAGTTCTTGGTTGAATTTCTTTGGTGCAATTTTTAGCGCATTCAATTCAGGCGTTGAATTTGACGTTGAGCCAAACTTGAGTTGAGTGCAATTGGTGCATCAGTTTGCCATGGTCGACTGATTGACGCGAGAATTTTCCGGAAAATTGCCTGGTTAAATGAATGAGATAATAACAAGATGCTGTTGAACGAGATCGCTTCGATAACCCGCTAGTGAATGCTGGACGAATGATAATCGTTGTCGAAACTTTCGAATTTGTTGGGGTTTTTTCCTTTATTTTTGTTTGAAGAAAAAGTAAACGGAAGTTGAAGAGTGAACAAGAACAGCTTGCTAATTGTTCGAAGAGAGAGTAGTTCTTCAAATGAGAGGGAAGTTTTATTGCCACGGTGGATTGATATTCGAGTTGGACTCTTCAACTTTCAATGGAATCGTTCGTTTTACGATTGATAATCCCTGCTGTGGCGAATCAAACCGTTTATTTCCCACTGTACACATGTGTCTTGCAGCCGGTAATCTCTTTGGGACGCACTCGTTCCGCTGAGGGGTGACACCCATTTTGCACATCACAATTCTTCCGAATTCACTCGAATGGATGCAACAGCAACAGAATTCATAAATTCATCCACCCATCAATTGGAGTGCTACAGCGTTTCGAAGCGTGCCGATGCGGTTCGTGCTTTTGGCAAAGCACTTGATCAGCGTTTCCGAAAGCATAAGCTTTGCCCAAGATGTTCAGGACTTATGTGCCATTCCACTAGGCATGACGCGTGCAATGGAACGGCAAAATTCATTGAGTCGGCCGAGAGGTGAATGAATTCAACGGTAATGTCCTCTGGCATAAAAATCCAGCAAAGTCCATAGCCATCTCTGAGTAAATTTTCGCGCTTCTGGTGGCTGAGCTTTCATTCACCAGTTGAAACGAGTTTAACAAATCGCTCTTTGAACATGCAGCACCTGTAGAAAACTGATGTGAGAGAAATGAACGCCAACTGAATGCGGAGAACGCCATCCTTAAAATTATCAGCGAACCCGCTTCGGTTTGAGGCAGTGATGCGTAAATGGATGAACGCCCTCTGTGCTTTCGGCTGCGTTTTTAGTGTTTTTGCTTTGAGTGGTGTTCGCCTGGTAGTATTATTTCTCAGAGAGCTCTGTTTAAAAAAAAAACTGGAATTCTCATTACGAACATCTTCGGAATGCTCTGATGTCTGATCGACTTGTCCGAATGGGAATCCCACTGGCCCCTCTGTTTTTTATTCAACGTGTTTTTTTTGTTTCCCAATTGCTTTCTTCCCGTCTTTCGAAACTTGGTCTCGTCGCACCGTATTTTTACGATTTCCAAGAAATCGATATTGAACATTCGATCATCGGTTGCCTTTGATGATAAAACAAGGTAAATAAATAACATTTCCCGGGTGTTTGTTTGCAAATAAGCAAACTAGATCAATGTTTGACTATTCAAAATGAAGTCGTTCGCTTGAAATTGCCTCCAACACGCCTAAACCAATGTGAATAAAAACGGCAAACCGCGTCGGAATTGTCATCAGTTGCTCTCTCTAATAGTGACCGAAATGAAGTATCTTAAATTGCTGATTGCTTCGGCAGCCTTCCTCCTCCTGGTAAGTTTCTTGATTCCTCGTGAGAACAAATCACCAAATTTGCATCAAGTGCGGATGTGGGGACAGGCTCATGTTGTGGCTTAGGCTTTGATGATTCAGAAGAATAATACCACTTCAAACGAGTTTTCGTTAATTCGTTGCTACATCAGTCTCGTTACGATCATAGAATGATCAGTTCGCACTGTGCAAAGAAAAACATTTAGCGGTAATTGTCATGTCGAGCTCATTATCATTTGATTTCTTAGAATTTTCCTACACTCGTCTCGCATAAATAATTAATAAATTGCCGTCGCGCTTCTTCTTGGGTCGATGTTTATCAATTGAAGTTCCGCAGTGTTTCAAATCGCCATTCTTTTTAATACTCAAATGATAACAAACTCACTTACGCTTTCCTCGTGTTGTTTCAGCTGGAATCCGTTGAAGGTGCAGGCGATGAGTAAGTTGAATGTTCTTCGTCGATCTCAAATGAGGCTGCGATAATAAATAGAGCAAAAATTAAAGTTTTTGTCGTGGTCTCATCTCGATCCAACCTCTGCTGAGAATCGTGTTGAAAATCCTCTTCTCAATCAGGCTTTCGGAAGGGGACTTTCGAGCAAAATTGGAACAGCTTGAAAAAATGTATGGAAATCCTTCGGAACTCTTGAAGACATCGAGATTCCATGGTGGAGCTTCTCCAAGCGACTACAAACTACGAATCGCCAGAGATAAAGCTTTAACCGAAATTATCACTTTCGATTTGCCAAATTTATGGGAGCGGCAACACCTACAAGGGCTTGAAGTGGAAACGTCGTTTGCTATTGTCAGAGTACTGGAAATCAAGAAAAAATATGATTACTCCAGTGTTTCCAACAGTTCCTGGAATCGCGAAATTACTCTGGAGAAAATCGTTAAGGAACTCATGCGTCGAATAATCCAAAACCAAGATACTCGAGAAAATTTCAGCACGAGGTAACATCTCACAACAGTTGAGTTAAGCCGACTGACCCATTTGATTGGTTTTGGTTGCAGATTGGTGCAGCTTCTGGAAACCTTCATGACGGCAGCCCAACAGGAAAAAAGCAAACGCGAAAATACCATTTACGACCCTCAATGCAGCGATCGTCTTTCACTGAATTGGAAATTCGCAATTTTGACCATCGAATTCATGTTCCGATTCAATTTGAAGTGAGTGGAAGACGGATTGCGTTGATTTCCAGCGCAAATGACTCAACTCATGCCTTTCAGACTATCTCCAGCGGCATTGAGCTCCTTCCGAACTCTTTGTGAATCCCTTGGTCCATCTTTCGTTGAGAACTACGACTACAAGCAAATCTTGCCGATGGTGTACGACGTTAGCTCACTGTACGTATTCCGAGTGGCTCTCCACCGCCTTGCTCTGCCACTGACGAGTTGTTTTCAATCCACCACAGTCCTGAAACTGAAAGCGATTTGGAAAACCATCTGGCAGTTCACGAATTGGTCTTTCAAGCCTTCGTCAGCAAGGAAATAAAAGTTCAGGCGCTGAAGAGTCTGTTGAATGGACTAGACCACGTTGTCAATAGGCTTGAAATCAAGTTATCGTTGGCCACCAAATACCATGCGGTGATAGTGGTGGAAATATATGCGGGGATGGCTGGCCTCCACGCAAACTCGTTGAGCCGTAAACATGAGGATTTGATAGAAAAATTGAAAATCACTTCCGGTTTCCTTACCGAAATCAAGTTGGATCCGGAAACGGTGCATGAATTTACCTTGAGGTCAGTGTTTCGATGACAAATCCTTCGGATCGAATTTTCATTTCTTCCCTTTCGGTCCACAGAATGATTTCGATTTTGTCGTCAAGAACCAATGCCTTGACCAGCGAAATAGAAGTAGTGACGGTGCAATATAATAAAGGGACTGCAAAATATGAGTATCATTCCTCAGCCAGATCTGGGCTTTCACAAATCTTTATGGACACGATGTTCATAACCCATTGGTTGATAAACGTCCAGGGGTTCACGTAAGTACCGGCGGAGATGCGGATACCGCGGTAGTCAGGTTACTCTCAAAATGAAACTCCTCTAGGATTCCAAGACAGAGCTGGCTTGACCTCTATGCAATTTCACAGATCATGGATGGCGCTCCCCTCACTGGATTCAACAAAAATTCGATTTATTTCAATTTGCGTCAACGATTTGTGCTAATGACCTCATGGTGGGAACTTCCGCAATTGGATTTTTGTTCGGAATGATTCATGAACTCCTTTTGCATTTCCTGTAGGCCTACAAATTTCGCAAAATTTGAAAGGTATTTGGACGATATCGACATCACAAGTAAAATGAGTCGCGACGCATTATCGAACAAAGTCTCACCCACATATATTGAGATATGGACCTTCATGGGCCATTTGACTGAACTGTGAGATACCATAGCTCCGGCCTTCAAACCAAACGTAATTCATAAGCATTATGTTCCATTAGAAACGATAAATTTCCGGTGGATACTTTTTGGAGAAACTTCAAGCTTTTGGACAGCCAACGAGACAATTTGAATGAAAGTGCCAGGTGGTTCCGGAAAATCTATCAGCCCAGAATAACGAGACAGATTTCAAAACAATTCACTGATGCAGACAAAGCTACTTTCGAGAAATTGTTAGTGGATGTCCCGAGTCGCCTTTGCGGCCATTCTTTGATTTCGATGCCTTTTCAGAATGGGTTTTGCGTTGAATGAAGCTGCGGGGGTATTTGCTGGACTCGACAGAAGAAATAGCGTTGGCAGAAAGAATGCTTCTCAGCCCAGCAAAAATTTGGCAGCGGCTTGGAATGCAATGCTCAGCCTTCTGAATGTTTGCAATGAAGTTTTCCAGCATCCCATTTCCAAGTGAGGTGCTCCACGCTTACCTCGTTGAATGTTTACTGATCGTTTTGTGGTGACGCAGCATTCCATCTGATTTCATCACCAAATTCACTGGATTTCTATCGGCAATCAAAAGTACAAATATTGGGCTCGTCGATGAGACTAATCCCTTCTTTGCTCCTGTTGCCAGTCTGGTGGAATTGATCGAAAATCCGTAAGTTTGTTGGTCTAGAGTCTAGAGGTTCGTCATGCATTGCTTCACATTTCTCTTTGCCTTAGTTCGATGGATCTGTCATCCGAACTACAATTGCTGGAAAAGGAGATTGGAAACGGTGATAATGATACCGATAAGAAAAAGGAGTTAACGAAACGTGCCAAGAAAGTGGCCTCGCTGGTGGTGTACCAGCACAATCAGATCCCAATGTACGTGTATGTTGTTCTCGGAGGGCTTCGATTGATCGAAATATCGTTTTCAGAACTGACATCAGCATGAGGCTGCGAATCATCGAAGTCTTCGGAATCTACGCCACAGAAGAATTGCTCGGCCAATTGAGTATTCTCGTTCTCGAATGGAAAATCGATTTTACTCACAATCACTCGGATGTGATGATAAGGAGGTGCGCTTGGTCCCCGCTTGAGGATAATGTATTCACTGATCGTTACCGATTTCAGATTGGTGCAACGTCTCGAAATTGTCATTGCAACTTTTAAGGCAGCAAATGATGCCAAGTACGAGAATCGGAACCTTTGGTCGGTCTTGAGAAAGACTCTAGCACTTATTTTCGACTGCTATTCCCGCCCACCTAATAACATGTCAGTCAATGCTAGTCAACCCTTGCTAGACAAGGCGGTAACTCCTTTCTCTTGTCTGGTTCCAGGTTTAATGCGTCCCATAGAAATAATCTAAGAGATATTTTGGAAAAGCGCCCACCGCCGCCAAATGATCGATTCCATGACAAATTGGCGTATCGCCAAATCAAAATCATTGTTTACGGGTATTATCAGCATTGAAAAATCATAAGGAGCTTCTGCTAATCATCCATTCGTTCTTCTCTTTGCGCGCTCTCAGGGAAGGCATAGCACCTGATGTCGCCTGGTAAGTTCTCGCAGGAACTAGCTCTGTGTCACCGATGATCAATGGCAAATGTATTTTCAGGGCGAAAAATGTTGCAATTGTTGATAGATGCTCGAAGCAATTCGGTCGTCTTGAGTTCACGTATGTCGATGCATTCGATCTCTGTCAAATATGACTGACTGTTGCTTTTTCGACAGGGTACTGAGCGAGCCAGCTACTTTGAGTCATCTGGAGGTCTATGACGTTATGATGCAAGCATTCCAGAGACGGTAGATTTGAATATCACTTTCTCCGCTAGAGATCTTATCACCTTCAAATTCATCCGATCTTTCAGACCAGCCGCGTACGTTGATGAATTGACTTCAAAAATGGACCTAGATGACGATCAACCCAATGCGGAATTGTAAGTGAAAACTTCTATGATAATCATAGTGACTTGTTGACACTCAATTCCTCATTGGATATTTCAGGCCAAACAGTTGGTTACCGAGACAAAAAATCTCCTCTAAGAATGTTTTATCGAAGATGGTGATGTGTCTACTCCAGATGAACATTCCAGCGACTTGTCCAACGTATATATTTTGTTGAAGGCTGTTCGCACAAATGTTCTGACCTACGACTTTTCTCTCGACAGCGTCATTTCTTTCGAAGGCTTATCTGAAAACAGCCCGGAATGGGTCGCGATGCAGATATGCGCTCTGATGGCCGTCGAAAATGGACCGTAAGTCGTATTAAGAAATAAATGTGTTTTTTTCAATAATTTCCTTTCGTTTTTAGGAGCAAAGAAGGCCAATTCGCATCCGAACAGGTTCTGAGACTCTCCCAAGAGTGTGTCGGACAACATTTTGAACTGTGAGTTTTTATCGAAAATAATCACTCGACGACAGACTGAAACGAGATCCTTTCGCAGAATGAAAGTTCGTCGCGTGCCATTGGTAAACGGAGACTTGGCGGAAGTCATCAGCCAGGAATTGAAAAGGGATGTGTTCACGAGTCCAACAGAGGTGGGTCGTTCCGAAAACCAGTGAGTAGATGTTGCGGAGTGATGAGAGCAGAAATTAAAGCAAATTTATTCGGAGTAGGCACTACGATTTGGTAATGTTGAATACGCCCAAGAATGCAGCGATCACAGCATGCTATCTGGGTACCTGCCTCATTGAAGACAGCGACTTTGAGAATCATTGCGACATTATGTACGGTTTCCATGTTGTTGGATACTGAATGTGCTCATAATCCATTCCTGAAATTCGTAGAAGGAACCAAGAGGCCAGCGGATCCATTGGAGCAAGTGAAAATAATGGCAGACCCTCAACTGAAGATATGAAGAATGCATGCTCTCTGTCGAGTTGCCTTAGGTATTTACACTCGCTGACTCGCTTCAGTTTCAAAGTGCTAATCAAAACCCGTTTTGACAGCATTAATATGACTATCAAGGACGCCCACAGGTAATGATAAATTGTGCTCACAAGTCTTCGAATCTGCTATTAACAAGTGATTTTGCTTCTGATAGCCAATCTGAGACTTACACTGATGACCTGGTGCAAGCTAATATTTTCGACATGTGCAAACGGTAAGACTTCGTTTTACCATATTCATGCAATGCTGAAATGTCATTCCACGAATTTACAGCTGTCCGAACAATTATAATATAGCTTGTTGGGATGCGGCTTATTGGTGAGTTACTGGTGTTCTGAATATGTTCTGAATTTGAATTGACATCTGAAATTCCACCGATTCGAAAGGTACGGACACGAGACTGTGAAAAAATGCACTAAACAGGTGGCCCCCGATGATAGCGACGCAATGAAAGAATGTTTGGATAAGAGATCTTTCAAAGAAAATACATGCGAAGTGTGAGTCCCTCTCCAGGCCATTCAGAAAACTTTCGACTTAAAATTAATCAAATGATTTTGGAATGCACAGAGCTCAACATCTGAAATATCCTGATGTCGAACACTATACTCTGATGTTCGAAAAATCTAAGGCTGCACTGAGCCTCAAATTATGCAATGATCATTTCGGGTTTGCTTTCATTGTGTATAAGTAAGTTGCTGTTCAAAATAGTTTCTCATCGATCGAAATTGATGGAAATTGCCTTCTAGCGATGAGGCGAGACATGCGGAGGCGACCGGAAAACTAGGCAAATGCATCAACGCATTTTATGAGCCTGCGTGAGTGCCTGAGTTTCGTGAGAAATTCCTCTTTTGTTTACGTTAATTTTCGTTCAAATTTCTAGCTCGGACACCGGACCAATCGAGAGAAACAATTACCTTTCTGTGGTCAATATGGAATTCGAATTCAACCGGTGAGTCAATTGGATTCCCATCGTGTAGCGTCGAATCGAAATGCATTTCCAAATTGATTTTCTAGGAGCAAAAGCTTCAAGCTGAAGGAAGAGAGTCCGGAAGGCACATTCAGTGATTGCTTGAAGTTAGAAATTGGACAAGATTGCCCCGAAATGTGCGTACCTTGCGTTGGCCACAAAAAGCATTATATTGATTTTAAGCCTCTATTGCACTCAGAATGCTGGATCCGATGGATAAAGTTGCCATGGATGATAAGGCAGTACTCAGGGCTTGCCAAAGCTTGCAGTTAGAAACGTGAGTAACGGACCCACTTCTGATGACTCCTGATTCAAAGCTCAAGACATTCCGGGACTATATTTCAGTGTGGACTTGAACTCGATGAAGCACACCCTTTCAAGAGCGATTCAGAAGCTTGTCGAAATGTAAGTTAGAATCATGGCGGTTTTTTAGCTCGCATATTTTTTACGGAATCCATTTATATTTGCAGTCGAAATCCGTTGTCAAGTGATCAGATGAATCGAGCTTTGAGACTTGTTTATGGCATTCAGGCAGATTCGGCTACCCAGACGGCAGCCCAAAGCAAAAGTAGACGAAAGTCTCGTCACGGTCGTCCAGCTAGGTAAGTCATGTGATCATCCAGCTCCTCATTTGGCTGCGAATATTTCCGACGTTGCTTCACATTTGCAGCTCTCCACCTCCGCAAGATGCTTCACAAGCACCCTCTCAAGACGCTCCAACAGAACCTATGCCCGTGGACTTCGAGTACATTGGCAGATCTTTCTGGGAAGCGAGTGCCGACATCAAATTCTGCATCAGAGATCGATTGTCTGGATTCTTTTTTGTGGAGTTGGCTGACATCTGCACAAGACCAATGACCGGATTGCTAGGCACAGTGTGCTCATTGATGAGGTGAGTTGAAATTGAGTAGGTTCCCTGAAATTTCAGTCCTCTTAATGCTTGAATCATCGTCTTAAAAGGACTCAAACTAAAACTATCGACGATAGACGTGCTACGATTGCAGCCGGTGCTTGGAAAGATTTGGATTCGAACGGCAAGAAAGTGTTTTTCAAAGATTTTGATCATTTCCTGGCCGATATGAAGAATTTTGGAGGGTAAAATACTTTGAGCTGAGCTGTACTTTATGTTCATTCGGTCCTTGAACGTAGATTCTCCTCGGTTGATGAAGATCTCTTGGGATCAATGGCGAACATGCTTTCCGTGGACAGGGCTTTCCACGTTCGGAGATGCAAGCGTATTAGAAATATTGCAACGTACGTTGGATTAAATCCAAACGAAGCATCAGAACGACAAATACTGAAGCTATTTTGTAGGTCTCGCTCGCCCGAATACAAAGGAGCCACTGCAGATACTGTCTATGGTGACGATGTTGACGGTCCTACGATGTATCAATATTCTAGGGATGATGAAGATATTTCACAAGCACAAGCTCGGTGAGCATTTGAAGCTCGCCGCGGCAACATCACAAATGACGCATCCTTCATAATTTCAGTCGAGTTTTAAGCAGCTCTGAAGCGCATCTTATGGTCGAAGTCGAAGCTGAGAAGTATGCGATCATCATCATCCAAGTAGATTTATTTTTATCAACTTTCACTCTCCCAGCGCGGATGTATACGACTTGATAGGGCTGTACAAGGGGAAATTCGGTATTCGAAAAATGATCTGCGCAGACCCAGCGCTGAGGAAAGAGCATGATCGAATCCTCGGCTACATTTTTATTCTTGCTAAAGCAGCCAAGGCGGAATGGGAGATTTACAAGTATGAACATTTTGTGGTGAGAAATAATGACCGCTTTCAATAAATTTCTTGTCCAGAGTTATAATGTGGGGAGTGCGTTCGATGCTGCGAAACGGGGAGACGTAAGTGAAAGCGAAAGCACCGAAGCGGTTGAATGCATTCAACCTGTGCTAATTTTTATGTTTTTCAGCGGAAACGCCTGCCTGGAAGATATCCTGACTTTGATCAAGGCTGTGCCGATCACCGCTGCGCACACACAACTGTCCTTGTTCGCGTTTGAGAATCTGCGAAAGCTTCGATTGCAAGCCGAGACTCAGCTTCAAGGCGCGAAGAAAAGCGGTCTGCTGGCGCAGTGAGTTTGTTTTGGATTTTGAACGATGCAGCGACCAACGATGATCTCATTGCTTTCAGAATTGAGGAATACAAAGACAGTGAGCTCACGAAACTTCAAAAGCAAATCGATTTGGACTTGAGCCAGGACCACAAAGCTCATCTCACCGCTGATCGTCTCGTCAACTATTACAATATTGTGAAAATGATTCGATCGCGCAAAAATCCATTGAGCGACACACTTCTGACACAGCTTTTGGAGTGCATGAAGGGACCTGAATATCGAGATGACCCGAAGATTCGCGTCCAATTGTGAGTATTCGGCTCATTGAATTCGCGATCCAATGCTCACACCGATCAATTCAATTTCAGGCAGTCGCAAGGAAATCCTGCGTAAGATTGGTTAAACCGTTTGCAATTCAGACAGTAAATATTCTAAAAGCTGCTTTTGGTTTTCTTCCAGTTCTGATTACAGGATCGTGATTGCCAATCAAGTCACCGAGGAATGCATCAATTCGCAATTCGCTTTGTAAGAACGTGTTCTTGACGTCCAACTTGATCGTTTCCGACTCGATTTCTTGCAGAGTTCAAAACCGCGGTATCAGCGGAGTGGTTGATACATGGGAGGCGTTCGATGTGGTGTTCTATGGAACTCCGTAAGCTGCATTCACTAAGCACTCACACATCAGTCATCACAATTTTTCTTCTCCAGGTCAGGGGACATATTGCGGAAGGGAGCCGCCCAGATGGAACATTTTTACCAAGAAATCGACCAATCATTCCGGAAGAACTGCCATCTTATCCATCGATGGGCTGCACTTGAACTCAGTTATTCGGATGCGCCAAAAGAGTACTTCCCTCCCCAATCCAAAATGCGAAAAGTCCTTCCGTATTGGATGGCCTGTGCGCGCATCGTACCTAACAAGTAGCTCTATATCAAATGGCAAACTCAATCCACAGAATTGACCGAAATCTTAACTTTCAGAATGGAAACTGTCGTTACTGAATGTCAAGCAAGAGAAGGAGGAGACTCGCTGTAAATAACTCTTCAATTTTAAATTCTTTTCGCCGGTCAATCATTGACTTGATTCATTCCAGAGAAATTGTGGAGCAATGCATAAGAGAGAATCCAGAACACAACGAGCTGTTTGAGTATTGCGATACGTACGTTAATCGCAGAGATCCATGGAGATTGTTCGAGAGTAAAACTGTTTTCATTTCCAGGGCTTTGATCGCAAGTTCCAGCTTGGCTGGGCCAATCTGCGGCTCCCGAATGTCAAAGTGAGATACTCGGTGGGATATTCGCGTTAACGGAATGAAACCAATTCAATTATTTTAGCCGGGGTCGAGATGCCTTCGAAGCTTGCGACCACCACACGGACACTACCATGTAAGTGACGTGAGATGCATTTTGTTGGGCCCAGGATGGTTCTCACAAGAATTTTTTCCATCGCAGGAAAAACAACTGCTATCGCTCACGTGAAATGGCCACCATCTGTACTACGTAAGCGTTATTCATGAATTGCGTAATTGGGTGAAATGATCCAAAATTCTCGTTTGAAATGTTGCAGATTAAGCCAGATCGCGGCTCCCACCGGTCGTTCCGAAATCATAAAAAACATCGATTCAGCGTGCAGAACTATTTACAATGTTGGCATAATCATACCCTATGAGGACACTGACCTCTAATCACAACTGTTCACATCAAATCTACTTTTCACTTTTATCAGTGGTGGCGGGATTCTATTCAAATAAAAGCATTTGAAGTTTTGGGCAAAAATTGCATTGAAATGTATTTAAATCTTTTCGTTCATTCAACACGAAACACACAGCGGCTCTAAGAGAAATTCGTGATGAAGGATTTCATGGACACATGACTGTTTCAGGTCTGCAGAATGTGCTGAAGTCAATCCCAGTACCCAGCAATATACTGCATTCAGTCAATGGGTTGTCAGAGCCTACTGTTCGGAACATATCAAATGGGACTTGAACAATGTCTGGGTTAGTCAGGCAAACCAATGCTGCTGGTGGGATTGCGTCGATAATTTGTAATTGCTCTGCAGGAAAAGGATAAACAAAGAGAAGAAAAATAAATCAGATAAGATAGATTATGATTTCGGGGGAGAGAAAGAGATGGATAACGAGTAGTACCTGAAGTAAACGAAAATTCTTCATTGACGTATTTGTACCACAATCTATCTCCTGTTTGGAATCTTTGCATTTGTTCTGTGAAAATAGCAGTTCCAACTGGACCGAGCTGGGCCCCATCCAATTCTCTCTCAAGAAGAAGTCCAACAAACAGATCCAAATCTTTCACATTTGGATAAGCCTCTCGGGCCTTATCATACAAATCCGGCTTGATGTAATCTCTCAAATCTTCCCAGCTTTGGGCTTGTTTGTCCTCGAATTTATTGATATAATCCAAGTATCCTCTAACTCCATGGTCTCGGCCTCGGGCTACATGAGCTGCGGGCCAATCAGTCTTGTTCACTTCGCTCCGAATCTGCGAAATTCATGTTGACTACCATCGTTCACTTCCCGCCTTAGTTTGAAACACTTACTTGTTGTTGATAGCACGAACCCTTGTTGGTTGGCGTGTACAACATTCCGCGGAGAATATTCGTGAATTCTGACGGCTCTTCCAGCACATCCAAATCACCGCTAAATGCTTGCTTTAATGTGTACGTTTTCAAGACTTCTCCGTCCGGTCCAATGATTGGGTACTCATCGACAATGTTGATGTCGAACAAATGATCCATGACTTGAGCAAATTCAACCGTGGGACTTGGATCGACTTGCTCGTCGAACGGCTGACATTCACCGATGGCACATACCAAACCCGCTTCTTCCGCCCGAACCTGACCTAAAATACGTTATTTTTTAATTCGCGACTGTTTTTTTTGTTGAGATAACAAACAGGTTCAGACCTATTATAGTTGGTGCGAAATGATTGAAGCTGATTGTCTGATAAAAAGCACTAATCAATCTTCGAGCCTCCTTGAAAATGAATTCTGGGTCCGAGTAGCCGCAAGCTGCTGTCAATGCTCCGGCCACAATGTTATGAACACGGTAGATTAATGCTGTTGTAACCGTCATCATTAGCAGTTCTTTCACTCTTGGGTCGCCTACAATAAATATAATCTCAAGAGATTTGTTTCTGGAAGTTCTTCGTCGACTTACCAGGCGTTGCGCATTTCAAACTATTACAGCCCGGTTTCAGGGGTAAAACATTGTTTTTGCTCAATAGAAAACCTCCATTGCCATCCACAGGGGGAGATTCACCCAATACTTCATCGTCACCATAGACCATAGACACATCCAAATAGGCGCTTACATGGTTCATCGGAACGGCCGGTCCTAAATGACAATCGTTCGGGAGACCCTCCTGAGAACGTATGATTGCCAGGCAATTTTGATCGCGTTTTTCCCGAAGTGGATCATTTTGGGCGATCTTTATCGCATTGCAATAGGGATGTCTCATGTTTGATGGCAAGCAGCTCAAGCCGCTATTGGTCGTACATCCTTGTCCATCTTTGATACAAGCTGATGAAGAATACAAAGCATAAGAGCAAGAAAACAATATATTGATGTTCACTTGACCTACTATCGAGAACGGTGTTCACTGTTTTCACACTATCAAGTATAGCCAGGTTGCTGGCTAACAACCCGAATATGCTAAACTCTGAAGTGGCTCTTGGACCTTCCGATTCGCCTCTGCGCTTGCATTTATCCTGAACGCCGCTTGGACAAATTAGTTGTAAAATTTGTCGAGCAGATCGTGCGGATTCTTCAGTTCCAAATTTGCCCCGTTTTTGAAACATACCTGAGCGGAAACGTAGTCAATGGATAGGATTGTCGTTGAGACCCTGGACATACTTACAGTCTTGATAGTTCGCTGTCAATTCCCGACCCAGGCTAGTCAATACCGACCCAACGATTGGATTGTCCAGATGGTTGCATCGACCGCCATTTACACGATAGCTGTGAACATTCATTTGGGTGTGAATTTCACACAGAGTTCAGCCGGATACACCCAATCCCGGGTGTTTGGAGCCAACTAGTACGCATTGAGTTCAAAATCAAAAAATTCTCAAAACCTATTTTGTTCGCGCAAAATCAATGAGCGATAGCACCTGACGCACCTGGATATGGGTATACCCGGCTGATTTCTTTTTCACACTGTAAATAACGTTTTGAAGAACCACGAGGAATCGACTTACTTGGAATTCGAAGGACAATTGCAATCTATCCTGGTTTTTCGACGTAAGCAAAACTTGTCTTCTGGAAACAATCCTACGTAGCACAATAGATCAGTGTTACAAATGGCTTTTGCGGATAACGCGGCTCTGATACGAGCCATCACTCGCACGTCTCTGTAAAGACGCGACAATTCATCGGTTCCAAGTGGACGCCGTCCGACAACATCGTTCTGTGAGAGAAACAGCTCTCTTTCCGCTTTGACTATTCTGTCTTGCTCCTTCTCCAATGCCAGCATCGCAGTCTTCGTTTTTGGATATCTACACTCAAGGTGAAAATGAGATTGAAATGATTCTCGTATCTCACGGACAAATCGATTGAAGGGGACATCGTTCAATTAGTTGGCGGCTCACTTTAAGTACGAGACCCATTGACAATGTCGATGTTTTCGCCACTCGAAAAATGAGAAAATTAAACGATAGATAAACTCAAAGTTCTTACTGAGATGTATGGCAATCGACGTGATGCTCGATTATCAATAGGCTCAAACCAATGAACAACAACCTCATTTTGAGAAACTTCGTGAAAACGTCTTCCTCGGTGAATGCGTTTCGACTTACACATCGCATGATTGGGCGGCAGCTTATAAGATATAAAGCGAACCGAATTACTTTGCGAAACTCTGATGATTATTTGGAAAACAGATGTAAAAATTTTAAAAGCCTTGTCGAAACATATTCAATATTTTCACGGGAATGTCAATGACTTTTTCCGATACACGAAAGGTACATAAACAAAATGAAAGATTGCTTAACTCCACCTGACGATCTGTAAAATTCGCAGAAAATAAAATTTGCAAATCGTCTCGGTGGCGAAAGCCTTGAGCAAATAGCCATCTCGCTGCGTTCAGAACTCAAGCTGTCGGTAGTGACAGAATTGCGATAATTTTTTCATTTCATCATTTTATTTTAATTCGTTTTTTAATGAAATGCAAGAATAAAATGAGGCATATGTTGAGCAATATCACTCCAGGCGATTTCGGTTTTGGCGTCGCTTTTTCGATACGTTCCGGGACTGTTCAGATGTAAGCTGGCCTTGGCATCTCGGTTTTGATTTTGTTTTGATTTGAATAAAGCGAGAAACGCAAAACAAAACCAAATCGAAGCCAAACCAACTCCACTAAATCAAAGTTGAAGCGCAATAATCGAAAAGCAATCTCTGGAATTTTTCGAATGAACCCCTCCCTGTCGGCCCAACATGCGGTATATGCTTGACTCCGTAAGTGGCTCTTTACGCCAAAAAGCTGTCTAACTGAATACCAATTCACTCGGCGATACTTCTGACATCTTTTAACGAGGCTTTGAACCTCGAATTGGGAAGTCAGTTAAAATAAACAATGGTTCTTACGTAAGCAGAAATTCAAGAAATACACGGCAGCAATGCGTTCTTCACAATATCACACTAATTCACTTGGGAAGGCAAACATCAAAGTGAAGAATGTTCACATCGCATCGAACCTATCGCTGGCAATCCCGCCGAGGCCTCCAATAATCTCGAGTTGCAATCTTTGATTTCTACCATTCCCACAATTTTGCCTAATTTCGAAGTTCTATCTCGCTTGGAAGGTCAGTATGGAAGAAAATATTACCGGATACCACCTTCTGTTGAACTTATGACAGAAAAAATGCACTTGAAATGTCAAATTTTCTTTTGCTAGAAAAAATAGGAAGTCGAAGCTGTGTGGGTATAAATTGAGCATGCGACTATGGGGAAACCATTAGTTGTGTTTAGCATTCGCAGCCACAATGAAGCAGTGTTCGCTTTTGTTCCTCTCCGGATTTCTTCTCTGGGTGAGATGGCGTGAAAATTCAGTTTGTTGGTTACGAAGCTCTGCCGATTTGTTCATTGCTTTGTGCGAATTGTGTGTGCTGCAGCATTTCCAAGATCTTAAGGATCGAAACGGACATCGCCCCATCGAGCTTTCATAATTGTCGGCAAAGATCGCAGCGAAATTAACGTTAAATTATCCATTTGAGCAAAGCGATTTTTTTCTGTCTGAACTTGAGTGAGTTTCTGTGGCAAAATGGGTCGGTCGGAAAATTCGTGTCCCTCGACCATAGATAGCATTGCATAGCATATGCCATAGCAGCCAACTGCTTAGTGACTTCGGTTTGTCAAATGACGAAATTGTGATGCTCGACATGTTTTGCATAGAAACGCTCTCGATTTCGTCTCATTAAGTCACAATTCTTCTGTTTGAACAACGGAGCAAAACAATTCATCAGAACTCATTAAATTCGAAAAAACACTCGTGATGATGTTGGCACCTCGAAAAAATGTGTTGTTTGTTGTTTTTTAAAATTTATCAAACCAATGAATGTGATAATCATTATTTCCTCCTCAGATCGCTTTTGTTGAAGGCGCGCAAATGTAAGTGTGCTGAAGGTCTCATCGCAACAACACAATCGCAAACACGACGACAATAACGGCATGGATTGAGATCAATCATTTTCTCATCATTTCCCTTTAATTCTAGTACTGAAGTGACATT
>JANSTV010129705.1:0-17694 GCA_027564135.1 Lestremia cinerea
CGATTTATCCGTTTGGCCAGTGTTTGGCTTTTAATTTGGTTTTGCATTGGAATTAAGTCTGGAATTGTAGTAAATAAATTACGAGATATTGACTTTGTTTGCATTGTCGAATGGTTGTTTTGCTCGAACTCTGAACTGAGTAGTTATTCGAGCCGAGTCAAAGGGAAAAAAATGCTAGTCGGGCACTCTTCATTCGTTCCACGCTGATTATTTCTGCGATGAAAATGGAAAACTGGCGAGAAAAACTTCATTTTTACTGTGTGAAGCCATGAGAAATCCACCTAAATACTGCATCCCCCTCCCACAAAACACAAACACAAAAAAAAAACAATTTAACTTGTCAACGAAAAAAATGCCATAATCACCGATGCGGAAAATTCCATCAAAGTTTACGTCGGCACTTGTTCATTGGCGAACTCAGAGTGAAAATGATGAGGGAATCGGATTTTGGCTCGTTGGTTCGACGGTTCGAGAGGCGACATGGAACTTATTATTATTGTGGTTTGTCAGCTCGTTCCACTCGTAGCCGACAGTCTGATTGCCATAATTGATAATCTCGATGCGATTGTCTCGAATCGAGACATTATTTATAGCAAGTCGGCAATGTCAAAGCTACCCCAGCCGAGAAACGAATGCATTAATTCGGAATTGGATTGCGAAAATCGAATGGATCATGTTCCAATGTTTAATTAGGCTCGCATCCATTTCGGTGTCTTTCGGCGACGGCGAGGGGTGGTTTTGTTTCACACATTTCATCTTCGTGTCGAATGTCGGTTGAAGAGCTCTGATTTGATCGGATGTATCACGTAATGACTCTGGCATTTGAATTTGTAATTGTTCGGCAAATTCAAGGTTTCTCGAACGTCGACTGATACCCAATTACATTTTGTGAAAGACGAACTCGCATCCACACCCACCGCCTCCCCCCACTTTGCCGTTCGATTTTCTGAAAACCATCGAGAATGAATAGATTTCCTTGAATTGTGATTTTGCGAAGTCCCAAATTTTTTTGAATTGTCAAAGTGATTTATTGGGGCTTCGTTCCCTGCCTAGCGAAAAAATTGGTATTTCATTCGGAAAAGCATGAAAAATATGTCAAGAGGCAATTTATGAGTGAATTGAGGATTGAATTTACGACTATCGTTAGGAGAACATTTACGTGCAAATGCATATGGCATATGCATCGAATTTGGCGAATAATTTCTTTGGATTGACTTGGTCGTTCCGACAAAGCGCAAACGAATGAGAAAACTCAACAACAACAAACAAGCATCAAGTGCTATTTTAATCCATTTTCATTTTTCACGTAAAATGAATGCCATCGTCATTCAAGTTGTGGTTAATCTCAGCGCTTGAGAAATTTCACAGAAATAAAATGAAATTCTATAAATAAAAACGCATGTCGACGGTCTCGATGGTTTACTGCGTGCGTGTCGATGTTGAAATCGTATAAATGCTCTGGCAGCCACATTGAAATGAAAAAAAAAAAACCAAAAACAACATATAAATTTGAGCCGTTTGACGGACGCGTATTCGGTTGGTCCGTTGGCACCGTTGAATGTGAGGAAAGTGAAAACAAGTCCATAACTCACGCACAAGAGGAAAATGGACCAGCTTGCAACATTATCAGTGAATGGCCGAAGCCTACGCGATCGAACTGGAATCGAAGAAAAAGCAACGAAATGAAATTGTTTTCATCGAGAATTTTTTTGCAAATTCAAGCAGAAATTCATCGAAATGGAAATCGAATGGGCATGCTTCGCAGGAGGAACAGGCGGCTTGGATGTTTCATTTGGATTTATTTGCGAAGGAATAAGCGAATTTTCGCACGCCACACATTGCGAAGTGGTTGGTGGTCACCGACCAGACTGCCAGCAGAATGGCCACAAAGCCGTAGGTTGGCTGCGGTAGTGCCGAATCGGGTCGAATGCTTTCAGAAGGCAATTTCTCAAAAGTGAAAAGCGTAGCAGACACTCGGACGACACAAAACATTGGAAAAGCTGTTGGAATACACTTACGATGCCACCGACTGCACAATACACTGATAGCGATACCATGAGTCCCATGTGAGCCATAGCCGATTTCAGTTTCAGAGACTTGCAGGCGCTTGAGAAGCGGCTTTTGATGGTCGGCTTTTCCGCATTCACCTCGTCGATGGCCTTCAACTGCTCCAACAACTCCTCGTTTGCCTCCTCGTCTCCCATTTTGTCATTCGCCATTTTTTCAGGGGCCAATCACGGTAACGTACACGCACATACACAATCACAACCAAAGGCAACCCGCGATTATCACCAAATCTCGTGGACTCCTTCAATTCGTCGTCACTAACCAAGTAACAAAGTTCGACCGCCTCCCAACCGACACTACGTTTTCACATTCCTCACAATCCGTTTCCTGGAGAAAGCAGCTTTCCACGAACACAATCACCAACAGATCAATGGAGAAGCGTGAATTTAGAGCGCACCGGAATTGCATCAAAGAAAAATCGTCGAATCAAAAACCATCAAACGGAAACATTGTTCTTGCGGTTCAAAAGGAAAACAAACATCGCAAACTGAACAATAAGATTTTGTGATGCTGCCGCCACCGTTGCGCGGAGAAGTGATACGCACACACCCGGACGCTGTCTTCGATTCCGTTCGAATGACAAAATTAAACTGACGACTTACTTATTGTTTAGTCAAGTCATCTGACGAAACCAGCGCCAGCGGCAGCGGCAGCAACACCAACAGCATCTGTACCCGACGAACAGTCTCCACACGGATCAACTGGTGCGCTTCTAGTTTTATTTTTCCTGTCCACGTTTCTCGTTGTTTGTGGTGCGTGTTTCCATCGCGAGACTTCTCACACAGTTTTCGAAAGCGATTTTTTCCTCGATTTTTCACTTGTGGTCGGTCAACACACACGCACACAGCGACGACGAGGACTTCAAGCGTGTGTGCATGAGGTTTCAAACACGTCGCGGTCAGGAATTTCTGTTCAAAAGACTGAATGTCTGTTCAAATGTTGTGAAAACAAACAAACGGAGCTCTGTTTTTCTGCTGTTTTTTTTCCTTCGTGTGTGCTGCGATTGCACGTCTCATTCGATGGAAAACTCACCGCGTCTCTTTCGCTCGTTCACCCGTACAGTGGATAATATCACCGCAGCAGCAATCGCATCATCTTTGTGTCGCTCCCCTTTTGTTCTTGATAAGCTTTTAAGGTACTTACCGGAAGAACAAACAGTCACCAGCGATGCATTGCGACCGAGTCAACTTTTCCACCTCTTTCCCAACAGAAGATAATTTTTTTTTGTTTTTATGTTATTTTTCCAAACGAAATTTTCTTTTCTCTTTATTTCAAGTTGTCGCTTATTTCTTTCAGCAAAAAATAAAAATACTTTTCGAGGGTTTCCGCTTCTTCTGAATTGCGTTCTGGCTCGACCGTTATTTTTGCTATTCTTTTGGTTTTTGCTTCCTCATTTTCGTCTTTTTCCATTTTTTTTTTTTTACAAACAATGTGTTTTACAAGTAATTTTTCTTTCATTTCCACTTGATCTTGAATGATAAATCAATTTTCCATAATTCATGTATTTCTTACATTTACTTATTAACGAGTTCGTAATTACGTAATACACTAATTGCAACACCGATTTATTCATTGTAGTCACTCCCTCCATCCATTTATGCTATATGTTTCGGATGATTTTCACCGGTGAAAAATCCCCTTTGTTTTGTTCTTTGCATTCAACCCAATGAGTTCGAGTCAATTAATAATTAAATTAAATTAAATTGGATTATGTCTTAATTCTGTGAATACGTTTCTTTTCATTTGCTTTTTTCCAATAAGCCGAAACAATCAAACATTTAATATTTGTCATTTTGTGCTGGCATTTCATGCTCACATTCAATCGCATGTGCCCCGCCTCAATAGTCTCTTCAATTTTAACCAAGAAAAATTAAATGAGAGTTAGATTTAAACAAATTAAAAAAAAGGAGATACAAAAAAATCATTCTGAAAATTATTTGAAAATCATAAAATATTGAAAGAAATTGTTGAAAACGATAAGAAAGAACGAAATAGTTGAATAAAATAAAATAGTAGAAAAAAATTGTACGATCATTGGTCGTTTCTGGCAAGCCATGCCATTGTGATATTCTCGATGTCATCACAAGCAGCCGATGCAGTTCCATTCAGGCCCGGGTCGCCGAATATATCGTCCATCGCTAAATCGTCGTTCGATGGCGTTGTTAAAGTGATGTTCAGAACGCAATCCTTGTCGCCAGATGTTTTCGCCAAACGTGAATTGGCGAAACCGTTAACGACCTGCGATAACGTTCGATTGACGATAACAGCTGTTGGTGGTGTGGCCGATTGCATTGTCTTTTCAATCGATATTTGCCCATTGCCGATGGCATATTCATCGTCACTGGAATCGGTGCAGCGGCCTGAATGCCGCGTGCCATTGTGAACACAGTCGCCCATCATATCGTCATCGTCGCTCGAATGTGAATTGGCCATTATTGGATTATTGCCGTTTCGTAGATGGGATTCGGGCGGTGGTGATGGGGACGCTGACGACAATTTATCCAAATCAGTGTCATTCATCTCATCAATCAGATGGCCATTGGACAAATTCAAGTCGTGCAGAGCGTCGATGGAGGGAATTGGATCGATCATTTGTTTGAGACTGGCCTTTGTGCGAACGCCTCTGTACAGCATCGATGGCGGTAAGGCAACGATTGCATGGATGCCCGGCAATGGTGCTGCGGCCATAGACGACTCCTGTGCGGCCATCGAAACGACATACGGCATTTGATTGAGGTAATTGCTGATTATCGGCCCGGTTTGATGTTGCTGTTGACTCGCATCAGATTGCAATTGCAGATGTGACAACGGTGTGCTATTGATGGAATGCGGAGACGACGATGGTGATGTTGATGACGACGCCGATGAACACACTTCGGCCAAACAGTTATCGAGTGTCCTTGAGTTTGTTTTGCTGATGCTCAAATCGATGTCCTCGTGCACATTTTTGCTCAATCCACTCTCCTCGTTTTCTTTCCCCAAAACATCGATGACGTCGTCCGCTGCAATTTCCGGCAGGAGATCTCGAGTTGAATCATCCAGAATTGAAGCAATAGATTGAACTGCGGGAACGCTTGTTTGCAACAAATGTGGCGATGGTGCCGTTGTCATGATTTGGTAGTGTTGGTCGGGTGCTGACAAGGCGAACGACGATATTGTCATTGATGGCAAGGGAGCTTCGTAGAAACTGTCTGTCATTGCTACATCGAGACTATTACATGGTTGAGTGCATGCTGTCGCTTCGGTTTCCGCTTCAGACACATCATTTTCCGTGCTCAAGGGATCCTGTTCAGTCTCATTTCTGGCATCGTAGGCCTCTTCGTTGAGTTTGCTGCTGCAAATGGTGATTTCTTCTATTTTCTGGGAAACCGTTCTGCCGGGCTTAGCATTTTTCGGAAGACTTGATTGTTTGCAGTTTTTCGGCGATTTCGCAGGTTCTCTTCGGTTGGCCTTCGGTGGTCTACCTTTCGTATTTGATTTGACGCTCTTGCTCGATTTTTGATTTGTTTTGGTATTTGCCGTGTCAGATGTCAAGTCGCCTTCTTTTCCGAGTTCAACGTTCGTGTGTAACAGTGTCATTGCCGCAGATGAGCAAATGTTTTGGGGATTCTGGACTGTCGTCGAATCAGCCTCTTGATGACTCGTCGCTTCTTCACTCGCCACATCGTCCTTCGTCAAACTCAAAATGCGCTCGTCACGCTCAATTTTCACGAACGAAAGGAACGGCCTTTCGCCGTGCTTTCGTTTCAAGCGTTTTTTCAGCTTCTGTTGTTTCACAAAGTTCAAGCGAAATCGAATTTTCTCATCGCTTCGATTACGACCGAAGCTAGCGCCTTTTGGCTTGGTTGCTTTTTTCGTTGATTTTTTGTTGCTGAGGTCAGTGAAAATGGGGATCTCCGGCTCGGTGATCTCAGCAGGTTGGTCGACAGCAGATATTGCAGCGTTTCCAGACGATGACATAGCTGCTGGTTCAGGAGAGGAGGCCACTGTTGAAATTGCGGGCAAGGAAGAAGTTTCCAGTGGAGTCGCCAGTGCTGAATCTGTTTCTGAATCTTGCGATGGAGTCAATGGAGTAGCCGACCTAGAAGATCTGCATCTTTCAATCGGTTCAGAGTCGACGAGCAGAGTAACTGGCTTTGACCTTTTGCGGCTTCGTTTGACGGCATCCAGTTGAAAGTCAGGGCCGAATCCTAGTTCTGGCTTGAATGTGTCAGCATACTCGAAAACGGTGTCTTTTTCCTTCCATTTCACCGACTTCTTGCCCGTTGACTTACATTCGGTTGTTTCGTTGCGGTCCCGTCGATCTGGTGAGTACAAAATACTTTTCGGCGCGCTATCTATTGAATTGCTCAGCAACACAATGATGGGGCTGTCAGTCATTTGTCTCCGTGAAGACGCGGCTTGGGGTTGTGGCTTCGATTGGGATTGAGAGTCGGCCTCCGGCGTTTTCAAAACCTCTCCCGTTCGTTCAGTCTCTTTCTCAGAAGGCTCCAACAAATCCTTCGATTTTTTTCGCCTCCCAATTGGAGCCTCGGCGATTCGCTCATCGATCCGGTCAGCCTGAATATTCACCAGTTCAGCAATTTTCTTATCCGTCATTCGTGCCATCGCCACATAAGCCTTGAACATCTTGCGATCATTGCAAGCTGCCAATGGAATCTTTGCCACGCGTTTGTCTTTTGTACGTGTTCTTGTCGACGATATGTCAGCCAATGATGGCGAAATTGGAAATTTTTTCGGCAACAGTTCGATTCGATTCCGCAAAGACACCGCAAAATCAGCCTTTCGGTTGAACTTTCTTGGTCGCGTGGTCTTCTTCGGAGTGTTCTTTGTACCTTGAGTGATTTCAATTCCAGTGACGGACTCATTGCCCTTTGAAATCACGTAAGTGGAAATGCCATCTTCGAAATTGACAGATGCCGCCTTCTGTGGCGGAACACGGGTCGAGACAGTGGACTGATTAATGAAAGACTTGTTAATCTGCATTGGTGTTGATGTCGCAATTGGAACGATATCGGCCTTTGGCGTTGTTGATGCGGCCACAGCCATTAGTTCGATGGGGGCTTTTGGCGATTCAACAATTGCCACTTTTCTTGGTCTTCCACGGCTTTTCTTTTGAGGGGGTTTCGGCTCATCAGCCACCACTAAGTCTTCTTCTGCCAATTGATTCGGCGTTGTTGTCCCTCCCTCGATTCCATCGATTATCACATTTGTTCGAGTAACCGCATCCACAGTCTTCGTGTTTTGTTGCGCACGCGATATGACTTGCATCAACTCAGCCTCGTTGATGGACTTCTTCGGTATTCGAACTGGTAGAACTAAAATTCGATGACTCTTGAGGTTGATTTCGCATTCATTACCTATAGCGTTTGGTCCATCGTTTAGGTTGAGCTTTTTATCGGCAGTTGCGGTGGTAGCAGATTTTGAAATGTTTTTCACTGGTATCGAGTCCATCGACGCGGTCGATTTGCTTCGTTTACGACCAATTGGTTCACCAGGCGATTTTCCATCGTCGCTTCGCTGTTTTATTGAATCTGTACGTGCTAATGGCTGTTTAGAATTCGCATCGGGTTGATTTGCTATCGGCGCAGCGAGTGTTTCCAGCAACAGGGGGGCTGGCTGTGATGATCTGTCCTCAGCGGTCCGCTTGCGGGATGGCTCGTTTGGAATGCGCTGCACATACGTTGCGTACCTCGCTCGTACCTCAGCTCGAAAGGATGCCTGAAAGCAATTTACATGACATTAGCAACATTGCACTTTCGAAAGAATCTTGCAAGGAAATATCGATCAATTCGCAAAAGCAATTTCGCCAAAGAAATTTCAACAGTTCGCTTGCAAGCAAATCGATTCATTGTCAATTGGTATTCCGTTGAAGTTGAAGTTGCAATTTATGGCAACTTAATTGAACAAATTTTCAGCACGGAAATAACGAAATTAACGAATGAAACCAAAAAGAAATGCAGAGGTCACAATCTCGAAGCGTCACCAGCATTGACACAATCGCCGGCGAAAAAGAATGTTTTTCTGAAGATTTTCTCCCATCGCCCTCACACCGCATCGATTGTCTGAACCGAATCAAAGAGAATGCGAAACAAGAATTCCAAATACGATTATCATTCAGCTTGGGTGCTATTCTTCCAAGCGTCGTTCAGCAAAAAACCAAATCGATTTCCGATGGAGATATTCGAATTAAACATTCTGTTTGATCAGCCATTCGCATCGTCGGTACAGTAATGCACCACCGTTAGCAAGACTGACGGCAAAACAACACTGTGCTTCGCAATGCAGCATCGAGAGCAAAATGGATCTGAAAAAGAGACGCACACACACGAATAAATAACAATTCAATCGGCGGACAGATGGATCACTCAGCATAGTTCACGCAATCAATCACATAAAAACAATGGTCGAAAATTGATGGCATTTCGATGGCACAGAAATCCGACTCGTAATCGAAGATTCGTCTCGATGGCTTGACGATCGTGTTTGTGTGTGTACGTGTGTGTGTATGTGCGTATGCATGGGTTTGTGTATGTGTGATTATGTATGTGTTTGTGTATGTGTGTGTGTGTATTATTGCCTTTCATTTCATTCAGCGAATTTCATTCGAATGCCGAACGCTTCAGCGGTCTCGAATGATTGTCATTGGATGATTGCCGGAGAGATTGGCTCGAAACATATCCCCTCAGCCGCTTTTACAATCATCATTCGTTTCAAAGCAAGACGATGGCAATAAAAACGAGATGAAAACAAAATCAAGAAAAAATGGAAAAAAATATCGACGTCCGTCAAAACGAACGAAATAACCAAGCCGCAAAATTTATATTTTCTTTTACTAGTTCATTAGCCGCAACAGCGCCCATTTCGTCATCGAGCCAACCCAGTAACACAGACGCAACAACAACAACAACAAACATCCCAACAGGTTTCGTTTTTATGTAATTTATGCATTGCAATTCAACGACGTCTGGCGTCTGAGCCGATGAACATGATGTAGCCGCTTTCGCTGAGCCATCCATCCGACTCTTATTATAAATCGTTGTCGACGTTCATCTCTGGTGTCAGCAATCGATTAGAACGATTAAGTCGTCAAAAAAGACAAACGCACAACAATAATCGAATCCCAACAAATGTCCATATCGTATCGTCGATTCAGCTATATGTCTGTTATGGAAAGCCTCCAGTCGACGTTCTTCAGCCGAAACAGTTGCCAGTGCAAATAAAATAAAATCGGTTCCGATCAAAAGAAAGAAAACGTCGAAAATCGTAAACCAATTTTTGAAGCGAGGATAGCGGTGACGACGATGCAAGCAATAAATTGCGAAGATGTCGACGAAGAAACGGTGTTCTAATTTCTCAGACATTCGCGTCCAATATACGATTTCGTTTTATTTTTGGTTTTCTTCCCATTTGAACAGACGGCATAGGCAAAATTTAAAAACCAGAAAATCATTGGGACAACGACGAAAGCCTCAACAAATATGGTGTTGATGAAGACAACGGCAACAACGATGACGATACGTGTCATACGAATGTTGCAAAGTGAACGACGGATATCGACAATGGGAAAAGCATCAACATCGATGGCAGAGCGCGGATGTCGATGCCGAAACGGTACCAACAGTTCTAGGCTTTGGACATTATAAGCATTCAAATTCACAATCTGGCTCATAATTACAATAATTTACGACTTGAGGTTCTTTGAATCGCACCGTTAAAACTGGAAAACCGCGTAAGCCAAACGACGAAAATATCAAATACCACCAACAATGGTCGCAGCGACAAAAAGAGCAGCAACAATAACACATTCGTCAGCAACAAGCATCAACAACGACCAACAGCCCACAACAAAGTAACAAGAACCTCCGGTTGAGAATTCGTATTGAAAATGTCGAATTGTTTATTCCCCAAAAGCGAATTATTTGGAAATCACATCGTGCTGCAGAAGTCGGTCGGCCTTCGTCATCGTCGTCTCCATCATTCAACGGCATTAAACACAATGCGATTCTCACAGATGTTTGTAGCAAAGGCACATGAAAATGCTGAACTGAATGCTATTTGTTTACGAATGATGAAGGAAATGATATTTGTGTGCGCTGCGATTGCCATACATTGCTGTGCCGATGGGAGATGGAGGAGTGGAGGGAGAGACGTCAACCAGCCAGTGAGCGCACAATGGAAAAGGCAAAGAATGTAATTGATACGGATTGTGCCAAATCGAAAGGGGTTCCATTGATTTTGATGACGATTCACGACCATCGCAAATAGCCGACAGCCAGCGGTGCGGGACGGACGAGCAACCATCACCGGCTGCGATATGTCGTTATCCAACAAAACATGTTACGAATTACTCATTTTCGATTACATTTTTCGCCCGAAATGGTTCTCCATGCGGCCGTTGTGGCTGTCGGCTATGCCATTGTTGCTGCTAGTTATTGATGTTTATTCAACGCGCTCGCAGAAGCAAATATTTGCATTGATGGTGTTGCCTGTTGGTGTTCTTTTTTTCTTTTTCCCCTAAAAACACGTTAAAACCGAATTGGAATTTCGATCAAAGCTTTCGAATTTGTTGGGAATTTGTTGGGAATTTCGTCGGAATGAAAATGACAATAAAAAAAGCAACAAAATGAAATATTCCTCGAATCGTCTTTCGTTTGTTTCGATTCATTCTGGATTGATCCAACGGAGGTGATAGCAACACCAACCAGTTGTACCGCAAGTTATTCAGCATCCGAATTATTATTGGATTCTGATGAACGACCGGTTTGGGAAAGACCGTGCGACGTTTGATCGAAAATTAATAAAAATCGAAGTGAAAAAATTCCAATAAGACATTTAACGGTTAATTTCAAGACAGTTTCACCAACCACCCTGACGTGAAGCGCAACTAATGGCCATGACGAATCCGATGATTGAGCGCAAAAATTTGTGAAACGAGCATAATCTGAATGTCTTCAATTTGCGACAAAAAATCAGCCTCGATTGACTGGAATCGTTTTGGAAATGAACCGTCGATTAAACGAATGTCAATGTGAATGTTTCTGTTTCGATGTCGATCTGATAGCATGACGATTTACGAATATTTAATTGTAATTCTAATCACGTTGTTCATCGAAATGGTCAATTTTGGTGGTGGCCCACTCACCACACCGCCCGAAACGTACGCATGAATGAACGAACGTGGTAGAACTCGAAAATCATTCCGCAACCACCGAACCTCATTAATTTAATGCAATATCATCCTCTGGCAAATTGTAATCAATTGCCGTTTTTGTTGTCACATTCAACTATTCGGTTATTCGCTTGTTATTTCAACAGAGCATTTTGGCAACGGCAAATCGAAAATTATTGAAATCCCATCATCGTATCGCCTCGAATGAAAATTCGTTTGTTTGTTTGTTTCTTTGCTTATTGGTCTAACGGTCGATGGATTCCGATAGTTTCTCAAATTATTACATTTCGTGGCCGAAATCAATTGGTGATTCATTCAGTGACTGCATTTCATTTTGGTTTCAATCTTTCGGAAACTTTGCTTTTACTTTTATCACCGAATCACTTTCCGGTGGTTTTGTCGAAATATTCTCAAATCAAAAAGTTAACTTACCGTTCCACTGAACACTGTGTCACTTTCTGTTGCCAGGAAATTCAGAAAGAAACAACAATGCGAGCACACTTTCTTCGCACTGGCCAATTTCAACTGAAATGTGATAAAAAACCGAAAAGAGACAAAATACATGGATACAATGAAGTAAATGCCGTTGAACGAAACAATAAGCGATTTTTGGAATCAATACTCGACTATTTTAAACCGAATCCCGCGATCGACGAGCACATCAAACGGACGAATTTCAAGAATAACCTCGTTACTCAGTCCGACAAGTGGATTCGATCCATCAGCGAAATCGTTTACAAATAGCCAACATTGGCCAATTGGTCGACAAGAAGTGATATTTCAAATCATCTTACATGCACATCAAAATTTGCTTCAACGAGTTTTAACACTGTCGCATCCAACTCCTCGACATTCCAATCGCACTTGCGACACAGAAAACAATAACCTTTCTTCACTTTTTCCTCAACGAGTAAACTTTTCTTAGCACCATACATTTTAAATAAATTTTTTCTATAAATTTACGCGAAAATTTCCAACAATTCTATCGAATTTTTCGATAAATTCCATCCACTGGTGCTTCATCCAAATATGATGCCATATTTGTCTTGCATACACTAAATATTTTATTTACGTTTACGTATATCGATTTGTACCCAAACCGTTCAATGAGTGGTGAAATTTTGACTGGTGTTTCGTTCGTTACTGTTCACACACGTGTTTCTGTCTCTCTTCATTCCATCACATCGAATGAACAACACCGACATGGGCAACGCTCGGCCGTTCACTGCTTTCAAATGTCACTCCTGGCAAAGAGGTATTGTCGCATGGAAAGCGATTTAGCTCTTCGTATGCGATTTGCGGCTATCAAACGGATGGATGAGAGTTCCCCTCTCAAATTGATGGAAGCAACTCATAAACAGCATTTGAAGAGCAACCGCAAGCAACTGCTTCTTTGTTTCGAAGGTCTGATAGTTCGTTCTTTATGAATCAGCTCTTTGAACGAGCTTCTGAAGGGGAAACAGGCAGTGCTTCTCAAACCACCTCACCAACGGAATTTCAGAGCCTTCCGAGCGATGAAAAAATTGATCCCGAGGCTTTTTGAAAGGCTCTCAATGCTACACCACTTGTCCGATGGTCAATAGCGGAAAAAAACCCATGGACTTAGCCATTCAATTCGCGTTTGAGAAGCATTCACTTCACCACCTGTCCCTTCGTTACGTATTTCGTAGGCGATTCGAAATGGCGTTTGCGGTTATGAGCAGTGGTGAAATTGATGTGACAGATGAACCTGTCAGAATGTGATTTGTTTTGTGTGTTTTCAGTTCTCGCAAAAGCAAAGCAGAAACGGCGAATAATTGCATCGAGATTTAGTTTTGTGTTAGAGTTTTGACGATTTTAGAAGATACAACTGATCCAATCGAGGGTAAGTTGTTCGTCTGTGGAAGATTCATTTGTTCGGTATGGATCGTCCATTCAACGCGAAAACACTTGTTCGCGATTACGTCGAGTCGTCATTCACTGGCGGAATTTGTTAGATAACATTCCGACACAGTGCATTGGATTGTTATCAATCAGACGTCTCCAACGTGCTTGTTTATTCAATGACATCGCACATCAACTCAACTTTCAATTCACATACACTGCAAAGCTCAAATCAAACAACGATCGTTTAACAAATTAATAAAATCGCCATCAAAACGTTTATTTACACTTTTTTTTGAAGCCAAACAACAAGCTGAACCATTCAGGTTTTTTGATTTTTGTTTTTCTTTTTCTTGAATTTCGTTTTAACTTTTTTCACGAGATCCTTAACGGTGTGCGATGAAGTGACTGTCTGATTATCATCGGCTGGGGTCACTGTCACGATTATTGTTGATTCCGTTTTCCCACCGTGGTCCGCATTCAACTCCGGAAGTGCTGATTTCTTGGATCTCTTAACTGGTTTTACGCAAGCCGTCGCAACGATTCCACCTGTTTTGAATCGACTCGATTGTTTTTTTGCGGCAGTTTTCGATTTTATTGATATGGATGGATGTTCAACGGCCTGAGTCGATGCCGTTGAATGTCGTCGCATTGTTGAGCTAACGGTTGAGCGATTTATTAGGCTGACGAGTGCATTAGACTGTGATGAGCCATCGATGGTTTTCGATCGATGATTTCTGAAACAGAAATTATTGATAGACTGCGAGTGATAGACTGGATGAACACACACACGAACCTCTTCCGTCGGAAGCCTTCGAATTCATTGTCAGATCTCTTATCGCATCTCGGGATGTTCAAGGTAACACTTTTCGGCACCATTTTCGACGATTTCTTCTTGTCTGATCTCTTTCTAGTCTGGTTCTCCTGTTGCCACGCCATCAATTTCTGTGAGCACTCGCTAAAAATGGCCAAATGAATTCCTTCCAATCGGGCACACGTCCCACAGACAAACTCACTTGAGCAGATCCTCGTATTCATCGTGTCTGGGGTTTTTCTTCCGGAAAATCGGCGGTACACCCCAAGACAGAGGCTGTTGCATCCTTTCCAACGGCCTCGAGTCACCGTCAATCGGTATCCCAGTCCAAAATTGTTTTTTCAACGACAATTTGAGCTTTAAATTCTCTGCCGTTTCGTGCATGTCATTAAGATTGGAAATCCTTTGGAAGAAAATGTCATCAACATGAATTTGGGAAGGGAATGAGCCATTATTGTTGAGCCTACCTCAACATTGGTACGCATCTCTTGAAGTTGTGCCACGAACTGCTACGATTCGCACCGGAAATTGGCGGCAATTCAGAAATGATGCCACCACTCAGTTTCTCCATTCGGTCCTTAGCATGACCTTCCCCACCATTGGGCATGGCCCCTTTCTGTGTCTGAGTGCCTGTTATGATCAATTCCGGCGACACTTTCACGTTTGTCGAGCAGGACGGAGAACTATTCGACCGTGTTTTGGCCGACTTTGAATGTCCACCAACTTTGAGATGATTATCATCAAGCTCCTCATCGGTCGTGTAAGTCCCCAGTTCCGGTTCGGTGGTCGGCAGCTCGATGGGTGATCGATTCATTTTGGCGCTTTTCAATGGCGAGGCCAGCATCACGTTTTTTTGTGATTTCGATTTTGATTTTCGTGACTGAAGATTAAAAAAAGAAACGAAAATGAATCGAAATGATGAAGTCAAACCACAACAATCGTCTTGAAATCAAAAGAAAGAAAGAAAAAGAAACACTCGACGATATTCACTGACATTCGCCCTGATTGTGTGGGGCATCAGAGCTGAGCTGTCAGAAATGAACATTCATCGCATGCGACAAACTCAATAGCTTTGATTGCCCATCAAAATCTCATTAAGCGTTCGTCGATATGCACTTCAGACGGATCAAGATCGAAATTAATTTCGCTGTTCAACGGTCGGCATCAGACGCCACTTCATGAACGAAAATAATGATAGCTATTCTGAGGTGGACATTCCAAATAAATTGGGGTTCGTGCTCGATTATCACCTTTTTGCCATTTGATTTTTGCGGCAGCACCGGTGACGTTGGTGGGACTTTCAGCGTTGGTTGACAGCAAGGTCCTTCATGCTCGCGGTAACTAATTTTGCCCTCATTTTCGGAACTGCTGCTGCTCGTATCGCCTTCATCGCTATTATTAGAAATTCAAATTACTTCCAACCAGTCGATTTTTTGGCGATTACAATATGCTGCATGCAAGTGAAAGCAAGTAACAACGCGGCGTCAAAGCCAAATGTTTACCTTGAATAATCAGAGAGGGGTATATTTAGCGGTTCATCAGCATTCGACCCTTCTTCGTTGAGCCGACAGAGAATCTTTGCACGGAGGCGTTCCTAAAACGATTGTTCCCATTCAAAACTGCACGGCTGCCACTCACAACAAAAGCGATTATGAAAAACTAAAGATGGATTTTCAGTGCAAAGAATTTGGTGCTTTATTTTAATCAAACAAAAACATCGCTACAATTTCAAACATAAATCGACTGAACAGAAAAATGTGAATTTTGATTTGAGAGTAAATTGAGTGAAGGAAAATACGAAATGAACGAATGGAAAATGAAAACAGAAAGGTGGAATCTAATTGAGGAAGGGCATCCCATGGATGATCCCTTATGCAATCTAATTGAGCACTAATATCGAATCGATTGGCCAAAGAGAAATGTCAAAGCGATTTTTCAATGACTAAATCCGGGGCAATACGCTTGACATCTTCAAATCGCTTGACATTCTCTTCATCAGCTGATTTCTCTTGCTTGGCCGTCTTACGAAGACGTTTCTCACGTCTTCGCATCTTCTTTATTCGTTTCTTATGTTTGATTACTTTGGTTGGATTTTCGTCCGAATAATCCAGCAATGTTTCACAAAATGCTCGCCCAATATGCTCGTAATCCTAGACGAAACGAATGAAAAAGAAAAATGAAAATCACGCATCAGTTGTGGCAGTCATCCCAGCACGATGTGAACCGCACTTACAGCTGTTGAGAAATGTGTCATCGCCCGACTGCCAATGGTTGATCCCCCAAATGAAGCTTCCATCGTGTATGAATTCGTAACGCCCAACATCCAAATGACTATGCGGCCAGTGCCCTCCTTGTTCCGTTGCACTTTGAACTTGCAACTCTCAAATGAAAACTGCAAGTGAAGAAACCGATTAGCGTATTCGTGGCAAGCCATTGACTGGCGCTGACGGCTCACCTTGTCGGCGACGTTTTTATGCAACATCAGCGGAAATACTTGTTCGGTCAGTTTCTTATCGGGCGTTCGTTTATTCTCACAGCCATAAATAAATATGTTATGCTTACGTGAATGGGCATGCATATCGCAGTACATAACTACACCGCATTCTTCAGTCAGTCTTTTGATCATTGTTTTGGTGTACCAAATCGATGGATAGGTCTCTCGGATGACGGTGCGATATTGTCGATTGAGGTCCTTGCCGGTCAATGAGCTGCGCGTATTGCCAACGATGACACCGTCGGGATTCAGCATCGGAACCAATTTGAATATGAATTTGTGGCGCAATTTCTTCGCGACCAACGAATCACCCGTTATGAAATCCATCAGACCTTTCATCATCCACGATGACGGCGTCTCGCCGGGATGAACACGGGCACTCACAATGACAGCGCGTTTCTTCTTCAGCGCCTCCTCATCTGAACTTGGTGCGGTGACCGTTAGATAGTAAACGTTGTTTCCCGCCAACGACCGACACAGCAGCCTCAATTTGCAAAATTTCGATTTGATGGGATGCTTCTGAATGGCCATCAAGTAGTCCTGGATGGATTAGAAATAAGAGATTCACTGAATCGCCCAAGAAACTTGTCTCCCCGCTCCACCTCACCTGCAGGTCACTGTACGTGTATGGGTAACTGTGGGCGAAGTAGACGGTGTCATTGTCGTGCGTAAATTCAATGTTGAACGTCAACGTGTACGTGCCATAGTCATCCTCATCGTCATTCGTCACACTGAAATATGAATCAATGCCGCAGACGTCACTCGCCTTCCGTCCATCTCTCATTTCACGTCAATTCTATAAATTACTTGGAATCCTCATTTTTGAAATAGGAAATATTTTCACCGCATCGTTGCCAACCGACTTTCGAATCTTGGGCGTCAATTGTTGAATACATCAGTGGCCGCATACCTTCGTTGTACAAGCTACCCGACTTGACCAAATTCACGATGGAGAATCTGTGCGGGAAACAATTGCAATATAAATCTTCTACTCACGCGATCATTACAATTTTCGTTCGCAAGGCCCTCTACTCACCGATAAGGTACGTTTTTTTTCGTCTTCGTCACTCGAAAGTAGAACCACTGATTATGCTTGTTCGTATACAAATCCGAACGTAAATAGAGCTCATAATAGACCGGTGTTATTTTGATGGCCTTGGCCAGATTGCCGGACTCGAAGCGTGACTCAAATATCAAATCGGGACTATCTACGGTCACATTCACGTGAGCATTTATCAAATATTTGGAGCCGCCAACACTTGATCGACTAAACTGAATGTGATT
>JANSTV010129816.1:0-17693 GCA_027564135.1 Lestremia cinerea
GTGATAATGTGTAACTAAAATTATTCTTGTAGTAAATGACAACCAAAAAGAACATGAATAAATAAAAATGTTGAAAATTCAATGGTGTTTTCCTTCTTTCCCCCAGAGTGTTGGAATGAAACAATGGAAGGTTCTTTGAAGATTGCATTTATTCAGAATCTTTTGAAATTTCGCTAAAAAGCAATGGAGACAAGGTATGTCATTATCGAAGCGAAGAATATCGATATCCATCAGCCGCATATCAATTAATGCGGTAGAATGCTGTGGGTCATAATCGGATAAGAGATTATCGGTTGCGTGGCGTTGGCCGACATGGCCAAGGGTTGCGAAGTGTTGATGGCCAAGCCCATTGATGCTGCTAGGGGAAAGAGGGGTAAAGTTTTTTAAAGAAAGGAGCAATTCGAGTTGAAGAAAGAGTTGAGGCAAACCTGGGGCTATCGTTATCTGTGAGGTTCCCAATATTTGGCTGGCATGTGCTGGTTGGGAGCTGGCTAAAGCTATCTGCTGGGCTTGTGAAGTATTCGCAGCGATGAGCTGCTGCCCCTGAGACGTATTGGCTGCTATCAATTGCTGGCCTTGCGAGGTGCTAGCCGCTATCAGCTGTTGCCCCTGGGAGGTATTGGTAGCGATTAGCTGTTGGCCTTGCGTTTGATTTGTGGTGATAATCTGCTGGCCCTGCGAAGTGGCCGCTATGGCGATTGGCTGACAATTGGTGGTGGTGATGATTTGAGTCGGTGGTCCAGCAATGCTGACAATGGGAGTGGCCTGCACTTGCACCGGTGCTATTGACACCGCAACACCGTGAACCTGCTGAAGAAGCATCGAAAATTAAGCTCTGTTGACATTCAGCTGGAAAGCAATTATCTTACTGGCGTGGCCGATTGTGAAGTGCTCGTCAACGTAACTGGATTCACAATGGTGCTCGTGCAATTGCACTGCCGTCGAAGCTGCTCGTTCTGATGCAATAAGAATGTGTTTGTTGCTTTGATTTCATGCAAACGTTCCTCATTGATTTCCACACGTCTACGGAGGAGGTTGTGTTCTTCGTACAAACGATAAATATTGATGACGTCCTCTCCAACCACAAACGATGGCATCGTTTTTGGCGTCATCGAATTCATGGAGGATATCATTTCGTGCGGCTGAAAATTTGGTGGGGCACTTTCCAGGCTATTATAAAACCCTTGACGATCATCGAAAATCAATCGTTTGCTTGAATTCCCCTCGTTCGGACTGTTTGGCATTCCGTAAGATCGACGACGGATTGAGATTGGTTGCAGAGGGTATGCGGTGGGGGATGACGATGATGGTGAGGAGGATGCCGGGTACATTGGCACCTCATTGCGATATCTGACGTCGTTTCCAGGTAGATTTGGTAGCGTTGAAGGAGTTGACGGGTGGGACCGAGCCATACTGCTTGTAGGAGCTGGCTCTTGAGGTGATGGAAAGTGCCCATGAAGGCGGTAGAACTCTTCATCTTCGATGCTGCGATGAATGAATCTGAATGGAAGTTATGAAATCATTGAGACTCATTTGATGGTAGGCGGCTGGCACAACACTCACCTGCACGACGAGCGAAAGCAGCTTGTATTTTGAAAATCATGACAGAACACAATTTGGTCACTGTTCATCACATGCGGATACTGCGAGAAAACCAAGACGAAAAACAAACGGCTATTAATGTTTTGTTCGAGAAGCAACCAACGATATTGTAACTCACGCGACAGAAACGACGACGGCAATTGCCTTTCTTGAAATCATAGCAAATCCTCCGCTTGTCGGTGCGATTCAGCTTGTCATTCGAGCTCGAGCCGACTGAGTTGTGATTTTTTATACGAAATTCAGACAAAGATCCTGACGCAGCCAGTGGGTCTAAGGCGATTTTCTTGCAGCTCGGTCCGTTGTACTGTTCATCACTTCGTGAGCACTGCAGCGACATTTGCCCAGAGAGACACTGATTTCCAACAAAATATTTCTGTGAACTGTTCATTTCTGACGAACTGTTGTTAACTTGAACTTCTCCCAGTCGACAGCCTTCATTGCCGTTCATTCTATTGGTGTGGCTCTCAAAAACAACACCGTGCTCTTGATGGCTCGTGAATCCATCTCGCCTTTGACCATCATCTGGTTGTCCGTTTGTTGCCCATCCCATCGTGATTCTGGGATTTTTCCACGAGTGGCCACGGCAGTGTTGCGAAATTGCCCTTTTCTTCTCGAAAAATCAATCGAGCTCTGTCTGCCCGACACACAACACAATGAATGCGCTCAGTGGTGATTACCAATCAATAATCAAATCAACAACAAAGACCACTTGATCTCGACCGAGTTATAATTTGGAATGAATTTATTTTGTCAATTCTGAAGCTAATGTCATCCAGGTCTGTTGTGATGACATACCATAAAGGTTCTGACAATGGATGTCTCAACCCAAGCACGTACGAATCTGCTTTATCGACGCCTCCGCTCGTCCGAATGACAGAAGCCATAATTCTCACCATGTTTTTTTTTCTTCCACTCGAATCTAAAACACACTTGGTTTGATGCCGATTGTGAGCGAGCGTTTTGATAAATTCGTTGTTTTGATAGAAAACGGTCGTTGAATTGTTTCCATTCGGTCGGAGTCCCGCACCGGATATACATATCGAAGAAGTAACCTTTCCATTGGCCTCTTGTGTGATTTGGTAATTAAGAAGAGCTCATTGGTTAAGGTGTCACTTCTCACAACAGTGTGCAGTTTCGCCATATGACTTCGATGTCGGAGCACAAAGGGATTCCATTATCCAACCAATTCTGGTTTATTCCATATGACCAATGATATAAGAGTCCAATGTTCCTCAATTAATCCATAATTCCATCGATCATACGAAAATATTTCCAATTGGATCTGATAAACATTGGTTACATGAATAAAACCGAATCGACTTGGGAACATTTGCTGCCATTTCCACCGATTGTTTGTGAAAGAGAGAAGGCGATTGTATTTTCGAAAGTAAAAACGATAGGAAATTTTTAGGAAGGATTTGATTGAAGTGCGAACGATATGGCCCACGCGGAAACTACGGAATGCCCTTTCGCAAAACGCCGGAAGCTCGACGAAAACCAAACAGATAACGGAATCCAGACTGGCAGCGATGCTTTGAACAATGCAAATCTCCCATCTGGTGAAAATAAAGAGCTGCACGAGCAATTGCGCCAGTTCGATGTTTTGGACGAAGTCGAGGGTGATGGGAGTGGTTCGGAGGAGAGTGGAGGAGGTGATTTCAACAGCTACGGCCGTTTTCGATGGATTTATTGACACTTTTCCTGACCACAGATTACGGATCCAGCGATACAGAGCTCGATGACGATGACATTGAAAATATGCTGGATGAAGGACTGCCAGAGGAGTTGAAGGGCAAGAAAAAGGAAACGCAATACGAAGAGAAGTTCAAAACGGTTCTGGATGGTAAGTGGCCGTCAAGACGTGGGTATGGGATTTGAGCTCATTCGATTCGAACTCCCCCTCAGAAAAAGGCCATAATCACTTTGAAGTTCTACCCGAAGGATGGGTGCAAGTGACTCACAACAGTGGACTACCAATTTACCTACACAAGTCGAGTCGCGTTTGCACAGTATCTCGGCCATATTTCCTGGGACCGGGCAGTGTTCGGGTAGTTGATTTTAATGAGCATCTCCAGGGACCAAACGCGACTAATCTGTTCATTTCCAGAAACACGAAATGCCAGTGAGCGCTATACCATGTTTGAACTACAGAAAGGCTTTGAAGAAAGAGGAAGAGCTGAAGACAATGATGGATGAGAAAAGGCTTTCAGAAACGCGAGATGCCACCAGTGAGAAATCGTCGGAGGAAGTCAACTCTACAAAAGAAACTTGTGATACGAATGAGGCTCCGGCAGAAAGTGCTCCGATTCCGGCAGGTGGGCCACCCAATAAAACTAGTCAGGAAATTGAGAAGGAAAGGCATCCAGGTCTGGCATTGACCGCTAAAATCGAAACGGTCATGGAGAATCTTAAGGCTCAGTCACTGACAGCCGATGACGTGAATGGTTACTGCAAGAATCTGTTCATTTTCAAGACGATTCGAGTGATGCGATTCAAGTAAGTAGACAACGATGCTCGAATGAATCCCCGATTTCATTGAGACTTCCCCATTCAGATCCTGGTCAGCCCGACGAAAATTCACCAAAAATAAGAAGAATATAAAGAATCTTCAACGGCCCACACTGCCCGACGGAACGAAGCTAATATCGTTCCCAGTACTCCCAGCCGATGGGGACAATTCAAACAAGCCTCGTTCCAAAAAGGAGTGGATCATGAATCCAAATGGCAAGAGCTACGTGTGCATTCTGCATGAATACGTTCAGCACGCCCTGAAGAAGCAGCCAACGTATGAATTCAAGGAGTTGGAAAACGCCGCCACACCGTACGCGGCGACAGTGTCCATAAACGATCTGAAATACGGCACCGGATTCGGTACGAGCAAGAAGCAAGCCAAAGCGGAAGCAGCGCGTGAAACGTTGGAGATTTTGATTCCGGAAATGCGCGACAAAATCACGGCAGACAAGAACAACATGAGTGTCGGGCGAGAGAACTACAAAGATTTGTCGGTTTTCGATGAGATCCGCATCGAAGATCCTCGTGTCGCTGAATTTTGTGCGAAAACAACGGAACCATCACCGCATGCCATCCTAACCACTTGCTTGCAGCGGAACTACGGCTTGGGCGACATCAAAATCGATTACCAAGTGAATACGACCAAGAACAAGAAGAACGAATTCACCATGACCGTTGGCAAGCATTCGGCAACGGTGGTTTGCCGAAACAAGCGCGATGGAAAGCAACGTGCCGCTCAGGCCATTTTGCAGGTAAGCGATTCATGATCCCGACCGGCTCGAAGGATTCCTTCTGAATGTCCCATTCCTTCTGATTCAGATCCTGCATCCGCACATCAACAACTGGGGCTCATTGCTGCGACTCTACGGAAACCATTCGGTGAAAAGCTTCAAGGAGAAGAAACAGGAAGAGCAAGAAATCACAGTGCTGCAGAGCAAGGCGGCCATCAATCAACCAAACTACGCGATTTTGGGTAAACTCAAGTTGGAAATGAACAAATTGATGGAAACTCGAGCCGCCATGCAGCCAATTGGAACGTTCATACCGCCGAAGGAGGTTGCGTTGCCATTCGCATCGAGCTCCAATTTGAAGAGTGTCGAACTGTGAATCGATTTCCTTCGTTTTTCCAATCAAATTCCTTTCCAACGTAAAGGCCTCGCGAGGTGTTCCGTTCGTCAATTTGTAGCATTCTCGCTACGAATGACCAGTAGATCATTTCTCATAACTCAGTCAACGTTATATTCACTTTATACCTTGGGATTATCCAATTTCGCAAGCACCTGAAAAATCATAAAATAAAACGAAGCGATAAAAACAAATTAAAATATCGAATGTTGTTTTTTTTCATTCGCATTGAGATTCCACATACCGCTAAATGGGTGGCGTGTGCGTGAACTTTGAAACGTAACCGCATGGATTCGTACAGCACTTTTACAACTCAAAATAATAACACTTTGAAAAGTGACGCAGTTGTTTTCATTGTTGTTGTTGTTGCTTGTTTGTTGATGCTTTTTTTCTAGCGTCATTTAAACCGGTTTCGTTTTGTGATTAGCCGCTCGCCGTTCCAAGCCGTTGCACAAACCGTTGGTTTCCTCGAAAATTGATCTGCTGCGTGCGATAGCTGGTTACGCAACACACCATCACAGATCACTTGGGCAATTATCCAGAAATTTGAGTTTGATTTCGAGTTCAAGTACACGGAATGAAAGTCTTCTGATTGATGATCGAACGATGATGGGCGAATGGGTTCTCTGTGAAACGTCTAATTATGGAATTTCCGTAATGAAACCGGTACTTGGATTCATCGATTCAAAGATTGAGTTTATTCTCTTTCGAAATCAATTGAATCGTTTGCGTTTGGAAAGTCGACCGAATGACTCTCGATTCTTGGGAAGAATATGCTGCGCGATAAGGTCATCATGAGATCATTTGAATGAAGAGAAAAACTCGAAAAGAAAAAACAGAGCATCAAATATTTGCCTTGATGGAATTCTCTGAGAAAACAAACTCTATTTACCCGTTTCCGATAAGCCAAAGTAATCTTTCAAACGAATGACTTTCGGAGCTCAACAAGATAGACGCTATCTTGCGAGAAATTTGTCTAAAAACAGATTCCGTCCCTCGTCAAACCTTCAATTTGAAAACAAGAGCGAGAGAGAAAGAGTTCTACCTTCGTTGAAAATCATTGTCACGATCACGACCACAATCACAGCAGACAAAGCTATCATCATAACCTACCAAAATCTCAGCATGTCCATTCAACTGTCGACTGACACAATCACCGCCGTCTCGATTATCTCATCAAATTCGCTCCGACAAAAAGTGCGTCACGAAAGTCCCTACTCTAATAGCGCGGCATGCAAACGTTAAAACCAAGATTCGATTGGAGCAACTTGAATGTTCGACATTAGTTTCTGACTGTGCCTTGTGGTTGTAACAAGCGTCCAGTCTAAGCGCTTCTAGTTTTGCAACAAGTGATTATTCGTTTTGCTTTTCGTCTATTTTTTTTTTGTGAAATGATTCTGTTTGTGTTTGTGGTTTTGGGGATTTTAGGTGCGTCCGATTGTCGAACATCGGATTCACTGCGAGTGAAATTGCCAAATGGCAGTCGAATCGTGGGAAGATTCTTAACATCGCATGATGGGAATGGGATTCGAGCGTTTTTGGGTGTACCCTACGCCCAACCCCCTGTTGGCCCATTGAGATTCAAGGTACACTTCCGGCTATTCAGCTAGAACGAAATTCTTCTATACAAAAAATTCGATTCGTTCCAAAGGCTCCCCAGCCCGTTGCCGCGTGGACCAATGAATTCCACGCAACAGAAGATCCCCCGATTTGCATTCAACGAGATCCGTATCGTCGTGACACGGAGCTTTCGGGCGAAGAAGATTGCTTGTACTTGAATGTCTACACACCCACAAAGACGACCACCAAACCCCTGGCTGTGATGGTGTTCTTCCATGGCGGCGGCTTCATGTGTGGCTCCGGAACTCGTGATTCCTACGGGCCAGACTTTATGCTGGATCACCAGATTGTCTATGTCGCAGCCAATTATCGCTTGGGTCCACTTGGTTTCTTGAGCTCCGAACAGGAAGATTGTCCAGGAAATTTCGGTCTCAAAGATCAAGTTCAAGTGCTCCGATGGATTCGAGAGAATATCAAAGCTTTCGGCGGAGATCGCGACAGTGTTACGATATTCGGTGAAAGCGCTGGCGGTGCCAGTGCCACATATCTAATGCAATCACCCTTGAGTCAAGGTAATTATGCGCAATGCAATGCAATTCTACGGTGTCATATTAGAATTGCTAATGATCAGGATAACGCCCAACCACCAAAAAATGTAATTAATGAGCATTCAAATGAAACCTCATGCTCAATTCGTATCGAAAATTAATTTTATTTAATTAGTTGCCGGAATGCAAATCAATATCATTGCGAATGCAAATGGAGAGAATCAGCTTCAATTAGCTTCGATAGCCTAGCAAAAACCTGCTCACATCGATAAAGACAGCATAGCCAATCGATTGATGAATGAATGAATATTTCACTATTGCCATTCGTGCGATAGCTCAATCGAACACTTGGCCGAACGTTGTCAAATTCACGACAGCACAATTTGCGCATATTTTATTAATGTTATCGAACTGCCAACTTGATTTGGATCACAGTAAGCCGATTGATCAACCATGTGTGAATTGTACAGTGGCGTTTTAATGATGTGATAAATGAATCGATTTATTTGAGCTTCTAGTTTGACGAATTAGATCAATTAAATCAAATCTATGTTGTTTACGACCAATGGGGCGTGCATATTTCGAGCTGACCGTTTGCTGATTTAATTGCATTAAGTCGAGCTTGTTTATTTGAAGAATTCTGAAAGACAAAAAAGACAAAATATTTCGCCAAGGCATTCGACCCGAGTTTGTCAACGGCATCATAACACTTGCGATTCGTTAAAATGTATCGTAAATGCAAATCATCTTATCTTAATTCTGATCTGTTGGCAAACGATCAATTAGACGGTCCACCTTCAACGAAATGTATTTCCCTAAAACGAAAATCAACACAATTTCAGGGTTGTTCTCGAAAGCGATAGCTCAGTCAGGAACGAATTTGGATCCATGGTCTCAGCCAGCGCACAAGGGGTGGGCAGCTAAACGTGCTGAAATCGTTGCAAAGCAGCTGGGCTGCTATAAATCGCAATGGTCCAGCACAATCGATTGCCTACGAGGAGCTCCTGCTGGAGATATCATGGCCATGATCGAGTTCTTCTATGCATGGGACAAGGACCCCATGATTCCGTTTCCACCAGTGGTTGAGGCCGATGTGTCCGGCGCATTCATCACAGAGCATCCACGAGATGTTTCCGAGCCGCACGCCATCGGCATTCCATTCATGACGGGATTAACCGCAGATGAAGGCGCAATGAAATCAGCTCGTGAGTTCCCTTCAAAGAATTTCGTTCGAGAATCAATCGCTCAATCATGAACTTGATCTTTAGCCATCATAAGCATCCCAAATCTGAAGGAGGATTTCAACGAGAACCTCCATCAGGCTCTGGCGATCTCTTTGAACTACGATCATCATTCCCCCGAGGTTCAAAGCCACATCACCAAGCGAATCTTCAAGTATTATTTCAACAATGAACCGTTGTCATCGGAGAACCTTCAGAACATGACGAATGTAAGGCAATCGCTAAATGAGGGACCTAACGATGAATGTTAACGGAGCTTTTGAATCGTTTTCCAGTTGTACACCGATGGTTGGTTCTTGAGTGGCACCGATGAATATTTGCGGCAACGTTTGGAGAGCAAGAACAGCCGAGCAGGAGCCACGTTCGTTTATCTCTTTAGCCACCTGGGTGCTTCTAGTTTGACTGAAATTTTCCATGGCGGTCGTGAAAACATCTACGGTATGAGATGAGGGTGGGATCAATCGTCGAAGTGGGAGGATTTACCGTTTTTTTTGTTCTCGATTCAGGTGTTTGCCACGCTGATGAACTGCAGTATCTCTTCCCGCTTGGCGACCATTTGTTCCATTCGGCAATTCCAACCGAGGATGACCACAAGATCCGGAAGATTCTTACGAAGCTTTGGGTGAACTTTGCCAGAACTGGGTATGTTTTATTCAGGCAGCTGAGATTCGGGTGGTTGATTTTCACTTTTCTTTCAGCGATCCGACGAAGGGTGCCAGTGACTTACCAAAATGGACTCCAGCTAATGGCTTCCCTCTGGACTACTATCGCATTGGCAACAAGGACTTTGAAGGACAATCTTTGGTCGCAATGGAGAAGGGCCTCTTCGACGAAAGAGCCCAATTCTGGCGTGAACTCCAAGCGTTTACGCCATCACGAAACCTTGTCGATGGAAAAGACGAGCTTTAAATCGATTTGGATCGACTCAAAACATTTTTTATTTTCTGCTTTTCGTGCTTTCATTTATTCAATAATTCGAAATGTTTCTTGTGATTTAATTAAAAATGGTCCGTATGTACAGAGTCGACCGGTCACGTCAATACATCATTGCTTGAAGTTCATCGAATATGAACCAGTGCCCGGATCTTGCTGCATTTGGAAATTGTTTGTGGACAAACCAAACGGCTTGAGGATCATATTGCCCAGATCTTTCAGTTTGCCAATCATTTCGGTTTTGAGTTTTTCATTTCGTTCCTCGATTTTCGGCGCCAGTCGAGCAATGGCCGCACGTGCTTCACTATTCGCCGCATCCAGCTCCAATATTCGGTTGTAATCTGCTTGACTTTCATCCAGCTTGTCGGTGTCCTCGTACAATTTGGCTCGACTGAAATGAACATTCCAATTAGAATTCTCCCGAAGGAACTAAAAGAGAGCATGATTCTCATACCGGAAAAGCACCTTCATGTATTTGTCATTCAACTGCAAAGCTTTGGTGCAATCTTCAATTGCAGACTCCTTGTTGTCGATCTGAATATGGGCTGCGGCTCGATTCCCAAACAAAATCGATCGTTCATTCGAGCTTTGCTTCGGGCAAATGTCCAGAGCTTTTGAATACAATACGATCGATTGTGCGTAGTCACCAGATTTGAACACTTGATTGCCTTCTTGTTTCAAAGCATCCGATTTCTCTTTGTTCGCCTGCAATTCTTCTTCGGTCAAATTCTCTTCGGTTTCCAAGCTCAACGCATCCTCAAACTTCTCAACGAGATCTGAATCGCTTAGTAGCTCTTGGGCATCGTGAAACTCATCGTTGACCTTATCTTCGTCGGATTTGCTTGGGCTGCCATCTAAATGCGCTGAAAGGTCTGTTGCTTTACTTCGTGGGAAGGCTCTAGCGGGACTCACATCGAAACTCACCTTCATGTGGATCGGTCATTTTCAACAGATTCTTATAAACAGTCCTATTTCGATACCTCGGCGAGTCCTTCCCTCCTTTTCGTCAATCGAACAAAACAAAATCGAATCAAATCAACGTGATTCACAACCTCGATACAACTTTGATGATATTCTCTTGACGATGATTTGACATTCATCATGCGTGCGTTCAATGCTTCCCCCAGTTGTTCGTTTAATGACCGTTCAGATAAACTGAGGTCGTTACTCGTCATTTCAAAAGTATTTTTTGTCTCGTCCTGGAATATCAAACCTAACGTGCATATCAGCTCAGCTGTTGAGACAAGGACGCCTGCAGAACAGCCACAGTAATCATGATCGCTCGATGAATGAATGGAAAGGAATTAAAAAGCATGTTTTTCGTAATATTTTTTAAATAATTTCTTTATTTGTTGATCATTGTATGTAATTGCATAAGGGTTGACTATTCCGAAGATATGTTAACATCTAAGAGTGTATATGTGGTGGATGATCGACATTCTCTATTGGCGTCAAGGCCGAATCATCATCATCAAAACATTAATTGTTTATTATCGTGCGGTGCCGTTGAAATGAGTTTCCTTTGGCTGCGCTGAGACTTGTGATTTCTTCGAGAAATCGGTCAATTGGAATGTGTCGAAAACTGACATGAATCTCAGGCAGGGCATGCAAGAACCGTGACCAGAGCAGTCGCCGATTCTTGATGAAACTCTAACGTGTTTTATTTGATTGAAGGGACGTGTCGTCGCAAACAAACTGCAAATCGAATTCGTTTGTTGCGGTTTGTGAACGGTTTGAAATCTAATCGATGGTTGTCGATTCGTTGCGTCGACAAAAGTGCGGTTCGTTTTGGTCAACAATCGGAAAATTAACGAAATCTCAACTAAGGTTCAGTTCGTATGGAAAACACTTGCTAGTTGGCGACTAGCCATCACATCGCGCAGACAAGCACTGTTTTGTGCCGCCTGAATAAATATTCTCTCTAAAATGGAATTCCCTTTCGAATTGCCATCACACCTGATGAAACGTTAATTGTCTTGGTTATTCTGCGGTTTTTCTCGAAAATAACAAAAAAAGAAACTTTCAGTTGTGTCTCGTCTCGGCTAAATCAATAGAAAATACATCAACTAGTTTTTTTTTCATACAAAATATTTTCTCCTAATTCATTTTTTTTGATATTAAACTTTCATACAGTAATTATTACAAAAAATTTTTAAGGCGAATGGAATTTTCATTTCTATTTGTATACTGGAGCGAAACAGTACATAGTTTCAGACATGTAGTTTTGTTTCTTTTCCGTGAGATTTTGTCAACGAAACATTATAATTATGAAAAAATGAACGGCTAAATACGAATGGCAATGAGATTTGAATCAAGTCATTTACTCTTGGGATCTGGTTAATGCGCCCTGGAGGCACCTGGAGACATGAAGTCGTCCATTTAAAAGGCTGCACGAGGAAAGAAGGAGGACAGGAGGAGGAAAGTGGAGAAGGAGGATATAAGGAGATTTCACGGGGGAAGATACGGAGTTCCTGGAGGAGGGGAGCTCGACTCTGTGGGTAGGAGCTTCCTTCAAATGCTGCGCAATAAATGGACGCCACTACTTAAAGGGACCACATTAACCAAATCCCATTTGTATCCTGTGTTTGTTGAATACGTTTATCTTTCTTTCCAAAACACTTTGAATGATTTGTGGATTCAACAAAAAATGAATGCAACATTTAGAAAATAAAATATGAATATTATGTCCGCTCTTTTGTATTGGGTTCGGCTCGGTGGACTTTGATCAAAAAGCAAAGGCCTTAAATTAAAATAAGCAACTCATTTTCGTCTGTCCAAAGGACAGTATCTCTCTCGCAAAAGGATTCACTCGGTTCTTGGACCGAAGATTCAGATCAATCTAAAGGACGATCGAATCCTCCAAGTACATAATTGAGGTCTCAAAATTGAGTTCAAAACGCAGAGTGCGGTCGATCGCCGAGACTTTCGAAGTTTCCGAGAAGAGAAGGTTCATCTACGATTCAAAAGTCGAGACGATCGGCTGCAACTTAAAGCTTAAAACGAATATCCTGACAAGCTCTAACTCAAGAACTGAATACTGGACTAGAAGCAATAACACAAAAACAAAAAAATAATTTCGAAAAAATGAATAAGCAAATGGTTTATCTTAGGTCATAATTTAAGATATATTCTCGAGCACTGTCGAGTTTGGCTGGAAATTTCTTCTTGTTAAAATGATGGATTCCCTCGAACTTGGTTCGCTAATTTCGGGCCAAGTTGGAACAAACAAGCTGAATGTGGTGTTCATCCTGAAGACGTCCTTCACAAAATTGACATCGATGTGGGTCTCCGAGATCGAATTTCAATCGAAATCGATCTGGATCAACGGTAAACTGTCCAGGAAAAAAAACCATGCAAAAGAGACTCACACCGGTTCTGTTCGGTCTTGAATGTCTGTGATTCCGTAAATGCTTGACATGAACTACAACATTAGCGAATCAAAGCTGAGAGATTCAGCAAGAAACATATCCAAATACAGAAACTAAAAAGCGAAGAAAACGAATACAAAACAAACAAAACAAACGTGACCTTATTTCTGTGCGGCCGCTTGAATTTCGATTCGTTTCTTGAGCATTCGAAAGGTTTGTGACATTGTGCGCATTTGATACTGTAAAGATGTGGTCATCTCTTTCTGCAGCTGTTGGACTTCCCGGATGTCCTTCTGAAGGTTCTTGTATTCGTTTTTGACCTCGGTCACCGACTCCAGCAATTCCATCACACTGAAATTGTCAATCTCTTCATCACCAAACGGTATCTTCTTTTCCACTTCGGACAATCGCGTCGCAACGGTGCTCAATTGATGGCCAGCACATGCCACCTATAAAGGAAGGACAAAAACCTCAGTTGACCTACAATGCAAACACTACACTTTTCTGAATGGATCCATCTCATGATGAATGTAAATAAATACATGCGCGCGAGAATGCTCGCAAACTCACCGATTTTTCCAAATCATTTAAATGCGTTGTGGTCGACATTTTGCTCTTTAATTCGATCGTTTACACAACAATTCGCGGTATTTTTCAACAATTTGCCGGCTAATATTCGTCATCAAATTCATTTATCGGCAATTTTTCGGCAAACATTTTCAGTACAAATCAAAATTCAAACGATCGATTATTTTTTTTTTTTTTTCCGTGTTCGGCGTGAAGTTGGCTGGATGCGAAACATGCAAATTAACGTTAAGGCGGTGTCACACGTTGGAGAAGGTACTTAAGCAATCCCTAGCTAAAAAGAGACCACTTGAAATTGAATTTATCCTTCGAAATGGACTCTGGAGCGAGGTTCAGTTAACTCGAATCGCGATGTCCGACTGAATGATTCATCTCCCAATCGGTGGCGACCCAGCAAATTGGCTCATTGGTGTCAAATCCTCAAGTACTAAGTACAAAGTACCCGACTCGATACTTTGTTCATCGTTCACATACTCAAGAGGCGACTTTACATCTTAGTACAAGCCCAATGAATTGGTAAAAACAAAGTGTCAAAATTAATATCATTGGGTATATTTTTGATCATTTTATAAATAAAAATCGGTTCATTGTTCGATTGTTGGCTAACAACAGAAACAACATAATAGATTCGTGTAAGTGATTCGTTCGGTATTTTGTGATTATTTTGAAAAGTAGCCAATCAACCCAGTCGAATGGTTGCAGAATATCCCACGCACAATGTTAGAACAATAAAAACAAGGGTACGCATTTGCACACACACAGTCCGGAATGCGAGACCGAAAATACCTATTTTTTTTCTTTCTTTATTTTTTTTTCCTCTTTTTCACCTCATAACAATGCGTTCAGTGTTCCATAAATATTCTATTTTTCTTTTTTCAGTCGCTTTTCGCTCGGATATTTTGCACTTTTTCACATATTTCTCTGCGTCTCAGCCTCATGGGCGATTGTTGACTGTGCCTGTCAGTCAAATGATAAAGGCGACCAATGTACTTGAATTCATTTCTTGTTGATTTTTTTTTCTTTTTTCTTTCTTTCGTTTCGCTGTTGGCTTCTGTTTTCACCATTTATCACGTACTTTTCATTTCGAATCACTTGAATTCACCGATTGATTGATTATCGGAAATTGATCAAGCTTGATTCCTTCGCATTACTTAATTGTGGTCTCTGCCTCAGAAGCTAATGAAGGCCAATTTTGAAAAGGAACCGAAACTCAATCTTCGTAATGTTTCTCACAATTGTGCGTTACTTCTTCTATTTTCAGAATCGACACAACGTGTAAAGGTGTCAAACGAGCATCGCAGATACATTTCCAGCGGAAATTCAATACGAGACCAAATCGAAAGGCTGAAAATCAACGACGGAAACTATTAGACCGTTATGTAAAACTGGTGTGAAATGTTAAATTTTGGGTGAAAAGTCCTTTGTTGGTTGTGATTGTTTTGTTGTTGTAAATTGTGAGGAGATTTCGATCGGTTGTGGAAGCGTACAAAAGCAATCAGACAGAGTTGAAAAGTCAGAAAGACATTTGCGTCGCGAGAACACGGCATTCGTCAACAAAAAATAAAGAAGGAAAACGAGAACGTTATCGAAACAATCATATGATTCTATTTCAAAACAATTAATTGTCGAATCGTTGCGAAAATCACAGACATTTAACAATGGGACAAACACTATCTGAACCAGTTACTGAAAAAGACTCTGCTCATTGCCAGAATGACGAATATTCGGTAAGAAATAGATCGATAACGTTGTTTCGTGGTTTGCTCGGGGACGAGCACCGGTGCTGATTGGGCCCAACTGACGGTTCAATTGTCGTTGTTTTCAGGTTGGATCGAGCTGCATGCAAGGATATCGCATTCACATGGAAGACTCGCACACACACATTCTGTCACTTCCCGACGATCCGGGTACATCGTTCTTTGCCGTTTACGATGGCCACGGTGGCGCAAATATCGGTAAATACGCCTCAAAGCATCTGCATAAATTCGTTGTTCGACGATCCGAGTACCAGACCGATGTCTCGGAAGCGATGAAAAAGGTAGGAAATTGACGAAAATCTCGAATAAGACTGAAGGTCGTTATTGATACCCGTTTGCTGTTGGTTTCAGGCATTTTTGGACATTGATGAGGCCCTGCTCAACGAGGAAGAGCTGAAAGATGAAATGGGCGGTTCAACGGCCGTCACCTGTTTAATCAAAGAACAGAAACTATATTGTGCGAATGCTGGTGATTCGAGAGCCATTGCTTGCGTCAATGGAGAGGTAAGAGTCAATGATAACAGGGTTTGATGATTGGTCTCTAATCGACGGTTGTCCTCATTCACAAAGGCTGTCGCATTGTCCTTGGACCACAAGCCCGTGCTGCCCGTGGAGATGCAGAGGATTCGCGAGAGCGGTGGTTGGGTGGAAAACTGCCGTGTAAATGGCAGTCTGGCATTGTCTCGAGCGTTAGGTGATTTCAAGTTCAAGCAGAACAAAAAAGTTAAAGCCGAAAGACAAATTGTGACAGGTGAGAGGTGGAATGGAGTGGGATTCACGGTGACGATGCGACAATTAATGATTCATTCCATTGCATTCGCAAACAAAACAGCTTATCCGGATGTTCAAGTGCATGAATTGAACGAGGACTGGGAATTCGTGCTGTTGGCCAGCGATGGAATCTGGGATGTGCTCAGCAATGAGGATGTTGTTCAATTGGTTTTGCAAAAGATCGCCGCCGGAACTGCCCCTGAAACAATATGCGAGGAACTGATGACAGAATGCTTATCGCCAGATCTCCTTATGACTGGTAAAATACTATCTCGGCCACTGAGTACTTCCTTCCCAACAGGCATCGCAGTTTAACAACTAACGTGGAATCGATTTATTTCGTTTCTTTCAGGCACCGATAATATGACTGTGGTGTTGGTTTGCTTCTTGCACAACAAACCGTACGAGGAGCTGAGTAAAAAGGCCAAAACGATATTCTCCCGTTATCAAGTGACCGATGATGTACACAAGCAGCTGGCCGATTTTGAAAATGAAGAGCAAGCACCGCCATCGTCGTCAGCCCCCGCGTCGCATTTACAGACCAAACTCAATACCCCAGCGCCAACGGATGCCGAAGCAGATATCACCGATCCAACTCCAGACGCTGAACAAATTGCAGAGCATTCAAATGGTAAAGACGTCCCCCACCCCGAAGCCGGATTATCCAGCGATGCCGATCCCGTGCAGGCCATTCAAAATCACGCTGTTGACGAATGATGCGCTTTCAACGGAACTGTTTTTTGATCAAAAAGAAAACGAATTGGAAATGAACAATCCCACTACATCGATCTTTTAGACATTTTCTTTGGAAATTTTTAGAAACTTAGTTTTTGTTCATTTGTTGCGAATATTTTGTTTGTTCCTTTTTCCCCCTAATTTTTTAGACAATCGATCGATATAGTATGATTTGTAATCGAATAGATACTATTTCAGCAATTTGCATTTTAATTTTCCTTCTCTTTTTTTCTTGGTTCCTTTTTGTTTATCAGATTTCCCGTTGAATAAACATTTTCTAACCTTCTTATTTGTAACATAATTGTCATTTAGTAGAGAAAACGAGAACAATAGAGAAACAAAAATCAAATCAAAACATGCTTCAGAATGAGAATCGAATGTGAAAATGAGTTAAATTGGGAGCTTGGATTTGGGTTTGAGTGCTTCATTCCGATATGTGGATTCCAACAGAGATTTATTGTCAGTTTTTTTTTCGAAATAGTCTTGAGCAGCTTCACAGACCTTTTTTTTGGCGGATGGACTCAGATGGGAGTTGATGGGCTTATTTTAGGGGAGAGGAACGAGTTTGAACAGCAATTTGTCCGAATTCGGTCGAAGTTGTTCCGATTTTATCCGAATCCGTCTGGATTTGTTCGAATTTGTCCGATGTCGTCCGAATTCTTCCGAATTGTTCCGAATTTTTCCCAAAATAATACCCCAAAATAGGCCCCAACTACAAACTGAATTAAATCTTCCGAATTTTCCTACCGACATTTTTACAAAGAAATAACCAATGCTCTCGAAAGAATTTCGATGAAATTCAATGAGAAAATTCAGCAATGTTTTCAATGTTTTCGATGTTTTGTTAACGCAGAAATGTTTTCAGAAAAAAAAATAGAAAAATCAAGAAAAAAATAAAAAAAATAATAATGAATGATTGGATACTTGTTCAAAAGGTATAATTATTATGTCTATTGA